>CM033745.1:7872977-8052568 GCA_019671005.1 Hibiscus mutabilis
CACTTCTACATTCAAAGTTCCCAGATTGAAAGCCTCCTCTCCCAAGACAAGATGATTGGCTTCGGAGCTTGCTCTTCCATGTACTTTTTGTTTATTAAGCTGTAACCTTGGCTGTCTAACTGATGTGTATTAGTTCCTCTCCCAAGACAAGATGACCTGCACAATCTTCTTGGCTTTGGAGCTTGCTCTTTCATGTACTTTTAGTTTATTAAGCTGTAATCTTGGCAGTTTAACCGATGTGTATTAGTTCCATTCCTTGGAGCAAGTGTTTGTGTATTTTTAACCAATGATCATTTGTACAAGTCTAAATATAATGCGGTAGTTTGTAGTTCTTAAGTGAATGATTTCCGAGGTCGATGGTTTGATGAATATTCATCTAATTATGTGAAAATAGGTCAGTGCTAACAGTGGGAGCTCAGAAATTTGCAACTGAGAGAGCTTTTGTAACTGAAAAGTGAATATTTTATTAGAAAGACTAAAACTTGAAATCATCCATACCATCAGCATGGTAAACACTGGCCTTGTATAACCAAAGGACCAAACTTCATAAATTAACCAGCAACTCGCACCTTCAGCTTCAATTCTTCACAGGGAGAAAACCAAGCCCATGTTTCTTTTGAACTCATTCCCTGTAAGGTTGCAAACATATATGGAGAAAAAAGATTTATTCTTTTTAAATGATCTTTCGTTTGAATGCGATAAAGCGAAATAAAAGAAAAGTAATGCGATAAACCAAGCCCGTGTTTCTTTTGGACTTGGCGGATAGTGCCTTGTTATACGCCTTAGAGATCTTATGTTACGGAGCTGGGATGCTCATGTTGTGCAAATTGGCCGGCCGTGAGGCAAATACAATTGTTGATGCTTTAGCAGGTTTGACTCAAGGCCGTTCAAGTGTGTGAACTCTGTTATGTCGGAGGTGACACCGCTTCTTTCTGCTGATATTAATAATTTATTAACTGCTACGTTTATTTGGTTCTGAACTTGAGTTATAATTGTTGGTGATTTCATTTAAATTTATAGAGGTTTGTAATAAAGCTCGTGGTAATAATCTTTCCCCTCTGAAGAAAAAGAAGAAGCCAACTTTAAGGTATGTTTTGCGTTATGGGATATTAATTGATCATTTCTTGATAAAACGGTGCCGTTCGATCTCGTAACGTCTACTCGGTTAGGGCTTGGAGGGCTATTCAGTCTTCAACCATTTTCAGTAGTCCGAAGCTCACTGAGTTTTTAGTTTTGTATTCTGCGCCGTACCAGTTGGGAATTCACAGTCCTTTCATTTTTTTCTCTCCATTTTTGTGGGGGCGTAAGGACCGAAACTTGTTTATTTTGCAGAAGATTTAAGGATGCCATCCGAGGATTCAAAGCCAATGAGAATGGAGGAACCCGAAGATGATAACGAGGAGAAGAAAAGCTTGAGTTCCATGGCGGAGAACGGTAAGAAGAAACCCTCAAGTAATAGCAACGATGCTGCTGTTTCTAACTTGAAATCGCGTCCTAAAGAAACCAAAGTGAAGAAAGAAGAGTCCGTAGACGACGACGATGAAGATGAAGACTTTAAAATGCCCAGCAAGGGTTCTTCATCTGACAAACCAGCCAAGCTCAAAAAGGAAGAGGACAGTGATGATGAAGATGAAAAACCCATCTCCAAAAGAAGCGGAGCCAAAGCAACCAAGCCCAAAAAGGAAGAGAGCGACGATGAAGATGAAAAACCCATCTCCAAAAGAAGCTCCGCTACTAAAGCAAATAAGTTTTTTTTTAATTTCCTTTTAGCTTCCCCTTGGTAAAAAAAGGGCTTATTTTGTTTAGTATTTGCAGGGAAAAAATAATGTGGTTGGTGTTTGTTTTTTCTATGAATTTTGAAGGAAAAGGAGCTGAAGAAAAAAAAGAAAAGGGAGGAAGAACAGAAAGCGGCAGTTGGGAAGGAAAATAAGCGGGAGAAGAAGGTTTATGATTTGCCTGGTCAGAAGAGAGATCCTCCTGAGGAGGTAATTAGACTTCAAACAATTTTTTGTTCGATTTGTTTTCCTGCTTTTGAGTAATTTATCATTTCTCAATCTCTCAGAGGGATCCGCTGCGGATATTTTATGAGACAATGTACCAGCAAATTCCTCATAGTGAAATGGCACAATTCTGGTAAGACATCATTCCCCAACATTAACTTTTTTATGGATAATGTAGTGCATTTGTATGGTGTGTTGTAGTTACTGTAATGTATGCAATTGCAATATAAGGATAGTGAATGTTTATAAGAATTCATTTTTATCGTGCTGTTGTCTCATTCTTTTGAGAACTAAAAGCTGTTTCTGCTACTTTCCATGAGAAAAGATGTGCTTGAATGGTTTTGATAGCTTTGCCCTGTGTTTGTGTTAACAAAGACTGGTGCAGTCGAGTATGGCGAATAAACAAAATTTTGATAATAAACTTAATTAGATCAAGAAAGAAATAGGACTCTTCTCTGATAAGATGAAAAATGAATTGGACATTTATTTCTCGAGTGGATTTAATGCAACTTCTAGTGTGTAACTTTAGATTTTGGTTCTATTGATTGTGTTCCATTTTCTTTTGGAATTCCTCATTCGTATCCCAAACACTGAATTTTCTTTTCTAATATGCAGAATTTTCATTTTGTTCTTTCTAGTTCCCCTTATGGTTCCTTTGCCCAAAAGGCATACTTTGTTGCAACAAACTCATCGATGTGAAAGAAATACATTGTGTCTATTTGAAACAGCTAGTATTATCATGCCTAATGGTCTGTAATCATGCTTTGTGCAATGCATGAGAATTTTCTTTGGAATCTGTTTCAGAGTGTTATAATCCACTGATTCCCTACCTTAATATTTTTCTTTCAATTCAATACCTTATCTAAATCCTCCGACAATTGTAGTTTTCTCCAACTCAGATGAAAATGTCATACTGCAATATGTTTCTACATTGACGGTGATGATTTTGCTTTTCTTATCTGGTCATTTTAAACAGCGACACCTCTTTATACCTATTCCATTCGACCAACTCATTGGTATAGTATGAGTGGGCTCGATTAAACACATTTTACACAACGAATATCTTTCTGCTTAACTTGTATTCATCTTGGAATACATATTTTCTGTCTACTATTTACAGAGAAGCATGATTTCATATGTAATTGCAGGATGATGGAGTCTGGTTTGCTCCCCCTTGCGGAAGGGAAGAAAGTCTTTGAAAAGAAACAAAAGAAGGTTCTACAGCAAAAGCTTACTTCCCCTGTCAAAGCTGCTTCAGCTGTAAAGGGTAGTACAAAGTCTGTCACTGTTAAGAAAACTCCTACAGTATCTCCGGATTCTTCTAATAAAAAGAAAACAGATTCCAAGGTTGCCCCAAAGCAGACCAAGAAACGCAAGGCTGAAGAAAGCGAAAGCTCGGATGATGATTTCGAGAATACTTTGGCCAGTAGAATGAAGAAACAGAGAGCCAAGTAATCATGTTTTTCAACCATAACTGATTGTGTCTAGCTTGTTCTGTTGTGGTGCTCAACCCATTTGATCTTAATTCATTAGTTGTACCAATACTAATTCTATTCCGACCTGATTGAACTGATCTTAAATGACCATTACATTGTTTAGTGAAACATTCAATGGAAAGACTGGAAGTGTTCAAAATTCCCCCATTTGTGTTCGTTATGATAAGTTGTTTCTGCCTAATGGAAAAGCTATCCTTTTCCCCCAAACTAAACAAAACTAGCCATTGAATGGCACTGTCACTTGGCTCCAATGGGGTCAATTAACACTAACCAAGAGTTCCTGAAGGAGCATTGAGTTGGAAAATTCAGGGAAGCCATGTAAACCCGGTGGTTCAGAGCTTAAGTATGTCTCCAAATGAATCAAACCAACATTTGGGACAGAAAGTGAAGGTCAAATTCATGAACAGGGAATCTTGAATAGCATGTAAGGACTAGTATGTAATTAGCGGCTTCTTTGTATGTATAAGTCGGTATATATAGAAAGTTGTTATTATCTTCATATTGTTGTCAACTTTTCTCCGCATATATTTTCACTGTCGAAAGAGTAATATAATCTGATTGGCTTAGTGGCTAAATATACTTATATTATTTCATCTTGTATGGGTTTTAATCTTGTTATGAGAATGTAAAACCGATTTAATAAAAAAAAGTGTAATATAATCTGATGACGGCCTTTGCATTTCCATTTTAGTCCTATGCACTATAAGATCTGATGAAAGGTTTCAGAATCTAAACATCGGCTTTTGGTGGAACTTAAGCAAGAATAAATCTAGAGTTTACTCAATGAGACTTAAACTTGGGAATTCAAAATTCTCAGGATCTCGACCTTTGAACTAAGCTCTCATTGAAATCAGGTACAAGCAGGGGTGGAAGGTGGTGGGACTAGGGGGCATGCACCCCAACAAATTTGGGAATTTAGAATTTGCCCTATAATTTTTTTAAGAAAATTAATTTGGCCCTCTCAAAATTTTTAAAAATTCATATTAAATTTCAAAATTTTGAATATTTTTAATTAAATCGTCTCTCATAATTTTTAAATTTTTTATTAGATCTCTCAAAATTCTTAAATTTTTAGTCAAACCCTTCAATTTTTTAAAAATTTTAGTTTAAACCTCTTATTCTTTTTTAAAAACTTAAATTAAGCCCCAAAACTCTTAACCCAAATTACGTCACTAGATACAAGTAAAACGACAGGCAAAATTGTGATTTTCCATGGAAGTATATATAATCAAATGTTATCCCATAAACCGGCTAACATTACCTTTAACAATGCAATCCATATGCTTCTTTATCCGGCGTGATCAATTATTTAATATTTGCATTTCGCAGCTTGGCAACATGGCATGTCAAAAAATGGTAGAAAAGAAAAAATTACAGGACCAAAAATTTTAGGAGAAACAAGGGCTCTTTTTTTCTTTTCCTACTCCGGTCTCTAACTACAAGGTTGTAGTTCGTGAAATCACAACTGACACTAGAAACCACTATCATTAATCAGCTTATAATGTATATGAAGTAATTTTTTTTACCCTTTTAACAGAATTCGGTTCTGACACATAAATTTATGGGCTATGATTGTCAAATAAATTTTCCAGCTATGTCATAGGGTACCAGCGATCCAACAGTCATGTATTTTTTTTGGATATGAAAGAGGTCTCCCAGCTTGGATGGAGAATCTGTCTGAATACCTCTTTCCTTATGAACTGGTTGAAGTGGGTGAATTTAGGATCCCAAAATTCAAGATTTCTTCTAGACTTGATGCTTCTCAACTTCTGATGAGATAAATCTTAGAATACATCTTTCCTTATAAACATGTATGTTTAAAGGATGTCACTACCACATGATATAATGCACATATGGAATAAATATCCATTTCTTGGTTTTAGTGTTAAATACATGAATCTTAGCTATCTTGTTCTGATGGGCTCATTAATCACAAAATTTTATTACTATTTTTAGGGCAATGAAAGCAACTTAACACTTACAAAATTTGGTTGTTGGTTAATTTGTACATATAATACTCGGATCCTACTGGCGGCAGAGCTCGTGGGTTCAGAAAAATCGAATCCAATACACTCGAGAAAGGAAATCTTGACCGTCCAGGGTTTATCCTTGGTTAAGTTAGACTCCAGTTTCCAGCAACCCTAGGGAACTTTCCTCGGTTATATAAGGCTTGTGAAGCTCATACATTCTACATCCTTCTCCTCCTTGCTGCAACTTGCTTCTCTCTGGCAATAGTCAAATACTATTCTTTATGCTCTTTTCTATGAAAATTATATCAATTTATGGTTTTTTTATAGTAATCTAGGGGTGGGAATTATGCAGATGATGAGATCATTTTGTGTATGAGAAGCTCGCCAATATTTTAATGCGAGCGATGTTTGAACCTCGTACTTCCATGACTCTGATGCGTTGGCCTGTTAATTAATTAATTTATGGATTAATGGATAATCGGTCTGTGGCTATTTCCTTCTTTTTTCGATGCTCTATTAGTTTATTGTTCAAGATTACTTAATAATTTTAGTACTTCTCTTTGTCTGGAATTATGGTATAGGTCTCTTTTTCAACCGACAGCCAGTGACGGATGCAAGCGTCTCTTCCGGTCAAAAATATTCTGTTGATGCCGACCGTGGCTTCCTATGAATTTCTTCTATGTATGTCGGCGAAAGGGGTTTTCTTCTTCTTCTTCTTCTTCTTCTTCTTCTTCTTCTTCTTCTTCTGTTGCCACTGTTCCTATTTATCACTCGCTCATGGTTATATTTACTTCTTTTTACAATGAAAATCCCACACCTTAATCTGCAGAATTTCTATATTTACGCCTGCATTTGCGTTTTGATTCCGATCTCTTTTAGATAGCGAAATCGTCTTCCTTTCTCTGCGAAGAAAGGGTAGCCCAATGGAATACATGATTAGCTTAAAAATTGAATTTTCAGGAATTTCCAGAAAACTGAATAAAATCAGTTTAAGGGTGTTGTAATTAAAACGGGCTTTTTTAGATAAATGATATTTTATTTATCTGTGCAAATAATTGTACTTAGAACAGAATTCATTACTTTGAAGTTTTGAAAAAAAACCCCGACATTATTAACTCTGGAAATACAAGTGCAAAGCAAGAGAGAAAAAAAACATTGAACAATAGCAGCCACGCAATTGCTTGTGTATAAGCACAGGTAAAATGGTACAATTCTCATTCAGGCTTAACTGTAACTAGCACACATTCTAGGACTCGTAGTTCTCCTCACCTTCCTCCTCGAACTAACCCTCGTCGCCGACGGTTGCATCCTGGTATTGCTGATATTCTGCCACCAAGTAGTTCATGTTGCTTTCCGCCTCTGTTGACGACATCTTCAGACCCTGTGGAGTGTGGCGGGATATCACAGACACTGGATTTCACGTTGTTGGGAATCCACTCCACGAAAAACGATGAATTCTTGTTCTGAACATTGCTCATCTTGCCCCGAAAACAATCAAGTGAGAGTGTAGGTAGTAGTATCCTCATCAATCTTTTCTACCGGGTAAATATATATTTTGGTACATGAATTTAACTTTTAGGTATATTTTGATATATATATATATATACATTATTTTTCTTCATTTAGATATTTAAATTTGGTTTTAAAGTTTAATTTAATACTTAATTTTTTTCAATTAGATACCTAACATGGTTAAGTGGAGAAAACTATATTCTTAAGTCAAACTCATACAAGAGAAGTCGACGTGAGAATCATTGACTACCCAGTCAATCAATTAATGGATTTTAATATTAACTTACACCTTAAAACCAAATTTAGATGTTACAATACATGTTTACCGTCCCTATTCAATTTTTCAACTGAAATCGACTCAAATTTATATTTCATAAAGGTCAGAAAACAGGGAAGTTTGAAGTGAAGGCACATCTCCCTATTACATTAATCTGCCATACATGAGTTGGACGATAACAATTTAGAAATTAAATTTAGAACCCTTTGCTTGTTTTGAGTTTAAATAGATTACCTTTTCTTGTCTGAATTCTGGTGGACTTGAAAACTCTAGTTTCCATTCAGTATGATTAACGTGAAGATTGTGATCATGGGTTTCGAAGAAGTGGAAGTCTGTGCATGTCCACGGCATGAACTACTAGCTTGGGAAGTTTGAAGTGAAGGCACATCTCCCTATTACATTACTCTAGCTCGGTGAACAGAGGTAGGGGTTTCCAATGAACGAACTATCGTCGAAGAACAAGAATTGGCCAGCATTGGGGATTCTCCCGGAGAAATTATTATAAGAAAGATCAAGAGTGGAGAGACTGGTCATGTTCTCGATTCCAGCAGGGATTTCACCAGTTAGCTGGTTCCTTGACAGATTGAGATTGCCTAAACTTTCCAACTTGTGATCGATGTAAGCGAAGTACACCGAGTGATCGAAGGTGGGATTTCACCTGTGATGTTGTTGTCGCTGATGTTTACCTTTGAAAGTACCTTGATATCGAAGATTTCTGCGGGGAATTCACCTGAAAGTTCATTTCAAGCTCCAAAACTTGTAATCTACGCAAGTTTTGGATCGCTGGAGGGATTTCACTACTGATCCGATTGTTTGAGATTTTTAACTGTTCAATCAAAACACCGAACATCTGGGGTGGGAGTTCATCGGAGAAGAAATTATCGTCTAATTCGACCAAACTCAGCAATGGCAAGTTGAAAATTCCGGATGGAATCGTTCCATTGAGTTGGTTTTTCATGACACGAATCTTAGTAAGTCTCTTGCAGTTGCCGAGTTCTTCAGGGAGTGGACCAGAGAAGGAATTTCCCATCAGAACCAACACCTCCAACGCCCCTCCCTTACACAAATCCAGTGGAATCAATCCAGTGAGGTGGTTCGAAGCAACGTCAAGGCTGCAAAGCTTCCCATTGCGACCAAGAATCTCCGGCAATCCACCCGTGAAGCTATTTTCCCACAGTTGAAGCACTTGGAGGTGGGGGAAATCACTTACATACGACGGGATTGAACCGTGGAGCTTATTTTTGAACAAATTGATAAGTGTAATATTTTGCAAGGCATAGGAACGCTCTGGTATCTCCCCTGTTAGTTCATTAGTGGAAAGATCAAGCGTCTTTAAGCTAACTAAACCAGAGAGTTGGGAAGGGATACGACCAGTGAGAGAGTTCTGTTGAAGGAACAGTTGGTCCAGGTATTTCAAATTACCCAAAATCTCGGAAATCTCACCGGTTAGATTACAGCTTGCCATGTCGAGGATTTCGAGGAAATCTCACCGGTTAGATTACAGCTTGCCATGTCGAGGATTTCGAGTTGAGTTAATGATCCAAACTCAGGTGGAATTCCTCCCTGGAAGGTGTTGTAAAATCCAAGGAATAATCTTTTCAGGTTTTTTAAACGACCCAAAAACCCAGGAATTTTTCCGGTCAAACCATTGGCATTTAGAGCTCTGGATGTCTGAGTACTTCTCCGGGATCTCTCCCGTGAAATAGTTGCCTCCAAATGAAAGATGCTTTAGGTTTTTCAGGTTCGCGACTTCACTGGGAAGGAGACCCGTGAAGTTATTGTTATAGGCATCGAGAATCTCAAGCTGGTCATGCCCGTAAGGATTTCACCAGGGAAACTGCCACTGAAAGCGTTGTTGGAGACGTTGAATATCTTGAGAGAAGTCAAATTCCGCATCTCCGTCGGAATCTTCCCCGTAAGGTTAACGTAAGAAATAGTGAGGTTCACGAGCTTGTTGAGAAGCCCTATCTCCGGAGAAATGGTGCCAAAGAGAGGAGCAAACGACACATTCAGAGCCATAACACGGAAATCCTCAACGCATTTAACGCCGGAGAACTGACAATGCGCTGATGGAGACGACGAGAATTCCCAGTCCTCTAGCCCTGAAGCTTTGGGTCGAATCATGGAAGACTTGAGCTTCAACAGAACTTGAAGATCACTGTAACCGTTGCTGCTGGCAGATGATAGAATCACGGAAACATAGAGGAGAAGGTTTAGGTAACTGTAAAAGCCCCTCATTTCTCTTTTGGTTCCAATCCTTAGGAGCTAATGGGGGAGTTGGACAGTATAAATACTGAAACATACATGCGGAAGGGAAGCAATGGGAAAACTTGTTGGTAAAGATTTTGAGAACCGCTTTTAATTAGTCTAAAAAAGTGAAAGACGGGCATTGATGCTGTTTTCCAAGGTGTCATCCACTATAATAGAAAGCATAAATTCATATCCTGCTGTTCTAATTGGGAACAATTAGTGGGAATCTACTAGGCATAAACGAAATGAAAGTACTTTATTTATATGAATTGTTTCATCTAATTTATAACAAAAGTCATTCCTTCAAGTTTTATCTATATTATCATCTCTCCATGCATTTATGCTAGGAATTTGTACCTAGAAAAGTAAAAAAATAATCATGCTAACAAATAAATTATAATTATTCTACGTTGATGAAGTCGAGTTTGAATTGATTTAAACATTTATTTGTTATGATGGTTAATATGTATTATGAAAAAAATTTAAATGAGTTTGAATTAGCATTATAAATATAAATATAAATTTAAAGTTTATTTGTTATTAAAGATTAATCTGTAAGTGCGTGTAAGTTTAATTAGATTTGAAACCAAACACATACTACTTTATACTTGAATAGAATAATAAAAAAATATAAATAGACTTGAACAAATTTGAGACTCATGTTTTAGTTGAATTATTCTATAGATAACACACAAGTCCTTTAAACAATGTATAATATTTGAATTTTGAAATTGTAAATAATATAAGTTGAATTAAGCCGTATTCATAATAAACTCTCTAATATTCAATTCAAAATAGTTAATAAGTGATTCGATTACTTTCTCTATTTAATTGAATATTATACATTTGGCCAGATTTTTTTTTAAAAAAAAAGATGGCCACATCCCCCCCTCCCTCTTACTTTCTCTTTTAATTCTTTGTAAACCCTGTGAATGCAGTCTTTGATGCGGCGACTAAATTAGTGGAGGTGTATTATGTCTAACTCTTAACGAATGAGAAAAAAACACGTGCTGAATTTGTATCCGAATAAAACCGACTAAATTAGTGAAAGTAAATGAATAAAGACATTCTTATAGGAAAAGAGATAATATGATAAACTGACGCAGAAGTTTAGATCGAATAAAACTCTTGTTGATATGGAATAATCCGAATTTAAAATAAAGAGTTAGAATTTAAAAAATTTCCAACGACACTAAATAAACACAAAATTAAAAGGAAAGGTAAAAGAAATAAAAAAATACATAAAGATAAATTTGGATTTGCTGACACCTTCTTCTAAGATCTTATTTTAGATAAACATGTGTCTAAATTGGTAACGTCAAACCCTTTAAAATCATGTCCTTAGTAACGCATACGATGGAGAAAAACATTAAATACTTGTTGCTTCGTAATTGAATACTAGCACTTTAAAACAACAAGGAGAAAATCTTGAACAAAAGAAAACCCTTGGAGAAAATTTTAAAAAGAAATATTTATATTGATTTGAATTTTGTTGTTCATTACAATATGAGAGGCGCCTATTTATAGGCTATGGAAGTCCTAGAATTTAAATAGATTACATAGAAACATATGATGTAATATAGAAGATGAGTAAGATAAAAGAGTCTTAAGCTGAATTACATTATCAATAATTAATAAAAATATAAAAAATTGAAATTATTTAAAAATTTCGTATTGGACTCGTATGAAATCTTTTGACTGTATTTTTTTCGTTAAAATAGTCGTATCTTAAATTCTCAATGTTCGATTAAATTATTTTAAGATCCGTTAAAAAGATAACTGAGAACTGATCATTTGCTAAGAAGATATTGCAACTTTAAAATCAACTTTAATTTATAGTCTAAAAAGGCCTAACAAACCAAGACAAGACTTGCAAGGTAGAAGATTGGCCGAAAAGCTACTTGGAATTACGTGTTGGAGTGTGCCAAAAAATAAATTATGAGATGATTGTAATTATAGATTCATTTTATCTAGTTTATTAATATAAGGCGTTATATTATTATTTCAATTAATTTACTATGCAATAAATAAGTTATTTTATAATAAGGTTCTAAGAATATATCTTTATTTTTAAAGAGTCTTTAATCAAGTATTATTATGGGCTTGCACAACAATAATAGGCTTGTCTAACGTAAGGCATGGTCAGTGCGGTTACTTGCGGCACCAACCGAAAATGTTACAAGACACAGAACTGAAAATGTTACATTTTCTGATAACATTTTAGGTTGATGGTTAAGTATCGAAACTTAGCTTCGAGTATTGATACTTATCGCTTCTGATAACATTTTAGGTTTTTGTAAGTATCAAAACTTATTTCTAAGTATTGATATTGTCGTGAGACACCAACCTAAAATGTTATAAAAAAGTATAACATTTTTCAATTATGTGTTTCGTGTTTTGTAACATTTTCGGTTGGTGCCGCACCGTGACTATGCCGCAGTTGTACACCCTAAATTTTCTCCAATTAAAAAATTCTAAGATTTTGAAAACCCTAATTGGATTCGGGGATTAAATTGAGTTTTTAATCAACTTGGTGGTCTAATTGAAGTTAAATAAAAAAATTGTTTTTTTCTAAAACAGGTTAAAATTAGGTGCCTACTTTGTAAACCCTAGAAAAGCAAGGACTTACCTTGTAATTTATCCGAAAGATTAGAGTATTTAAACCTATTAAACCCTTTATCTTTTTTTCCATAATTTCTCTTCTGCCGTTGCCTCACCCACATATCTCTCCAGTCTGCTCTCGTCTGTCACCTCCAACAAACTCAAAATCATGCTCGTGCTCCTTACACTTTGATCGAGTCGTGCGAATCATCCTCTTGCTTATCGTGCTTCGTCATCCGTCTGCACCACACTCATACGCCTTTGTTTGATCAAACCAGTTAAAGCAAACCCCACTCTATCGAATTGATTTCTTGGTTGATCGTCAAATCAAAGCCATGCTTAAAATCTCATGTAAGCCTTTGATTTTGATTCTTATTATTACTTTATATATTATTTTGTTTGATACAGCACTAATGATTATTATTATTATTATTATTATTATTATTATTATTATAATACATACTGTTTTTCAAGATTCCATTAAATATATATATATATATATATATATATATATATATTGGTTTAACATGAAAATCAATACTTATATATATATAATTTTAAACTTCCACTACTTGTGATATTACAGTATATCTATGTGTTCTTCAACAATAATTACTTATTCACTAGTGCTACTGAGTACCTATTTGCTACTTTACAAGTATTTTTTTATATAAGTAACTACTTAAGTTGCACAGTGCGCGAGTTTTAAGTGAAATTATGTTTATATATATATACCTACACAATTCGGAGTCTCACTGAACCAATCCTCATTCGTAACTAATCTTTTTGACTAGTCCGATATGAACTATCTGACCGATTTTACTCGAACCATTCTATCCGATCAGTTTCTTTGTTTAATTTCAAAACCAATGTTACAAATCAGATAAGTGTTCGGTACCAATGAATTCGTAGAATATGTATGTGGGAATAATTCCCTAGTTATATCTAGCATAGTAATAGTTTCAATATAGAATTATTCTCGTAGGTTCCAATACAGCTGGACTCAGTATTTCTGATCGTGAGAAACATATCCTTCAGTGGGTTGAGTTTGCTTGGGCTAATGTGTGTTCTGTTTTCGTGCAATGTATATTATGTGAAATGTTTCACCACTTGCGTGACTATTTTTTTTTGTTGCGGTTTCAATGAGATTTGAGTTATCATGCATACTATGTCAAACTGTGTTTTAATAAATCTATCAGAATTCCAGAACTGTGATCCTCGTATTTATTACGATAAATTGCGATGTGATTTTGTGTTTTACAATCATTACCATATTTTATATGCATGAGATGGGTTTGTACGAAGGAAAAAGTGACTTGGCCATACTGTGATTGGTGAAATAAGGGTGAGGGATTCTGGGGAACTACTTCCATTGTGATCGGTTGGCTTTGCTACCACTGTGATCGGAGTATGTAGCTGGAAAATATGTTTTGTCTATGTCATCATTACTTGCATTGTACTTTACTGTGATTTTATTAAATGTTTTGAGAAAATTACTGTGAAATTGAGTTTTTGTTTGCTTGCACTTTAGGTACACACTAAGCTCTTTAGCTTACCCTCTCATAGTTTCTTTTACAGATATCTTGGACTCTAAGCGACTTGGTACCCGAAAGATCTCTTTATTTTATCGATTCTATTTTATATTTAATATGGACTACGTTATTTTCTAGACTTTTTTAATATTATTATTTTTGGGAACTTTGATGTATTTAGGACCATTTTGGGATTTGATGTTATTTTCAATATGCATGCATGAAACTTTATTTTCAGATATTTTATTTAAACTATCGGATATTAATATTATTGTTGAGATTTTAATAACTGTTTAAGATATCTTTTTATTGAAGGTCATATTGTTGTGTATTATATTATTAAAAAATATATTTACTTATGTTAAATTGAATACTTGAGGGCAAAGTTACGAATGTGACTTCCTAAATTGGATATTTTCTTACCCAACAATAAAGCATTGAGACTAATATGTAGTTGATTGATGATAAAATGTTGTCATTGACATGAAGATATTAAAACAAATACATAAGTATATGTTAGAGAACAACATGCTAGACTGACCCACTATGAGCATACTTCTTGGCTCATAGTGATAACTACATATATGATCTTCAGACTTTAGATCATCTTTAATTCAAATCGTGAGTCACATATTTTGATGCAATCAAATGTGTGTCGTAACCGACTACACTATAAGAGCAATGTCTAAGGTCACTTGATTGCGTGAGACTAAAAATTCAAAGTCATGCTCGAATATATTGATATGCGATATCATAAATTATCAGTTTATAATAGTCTATTTAAGATATCAAAAAATATTAGATGGACTATACAAGTGTGGTTATTTTATAACTTAAGTTCAATCTAAATATAAAGAACAAAAAGATGTAGTACATGAAAATAGTTAATCATAAAGAGGTTATGCCGAATCACGGCTTCTTGTAACTTTGGTAACAATGATGCATTGCTAGAAGTCACTCATTGTTTGTAATATTAGAATTATTCTAATATTTACTATTTATGTTACAATAACCTATAGGGTCATACTCACTGTTGAAATGAGCAGATATTAAACGAATTATATATATACAAATTTATTGTACACGAATTTAGTTAAATTAATATATATTTAATATTTGTAGATTTTAACTATCAGATAAATATTAAAAGAAAACAATTATTAGAATTATAACTCTTTTAATATATAAAAAATAAAATTTGCTTTAAATTATTGTGTTAAAATCTTAATTAAGTCGAATTGAGATAATATTTATTAAAATTTTAATTAAAGCGGAATTGAATTATATGTATATTTATTAAAATCCTAATTAAGTTGAATTAGGATTACATATATTAAATATATATTGAAATTTTAATATGAGTTTGAATTAAAAATATAAAAGACTATATAAAGTCATGAGAGGTCTAACAACCATTAATGATTTCTCACAAAACCATCTAGATAATTTAAAGAATTTTATTTATACGTTTCAACTGAATGGACTAAATGGAATCGTGATTGAATCTCTAAAATTAAATATTAAATAATTTTTTTATTGAGCCATGAGATATACTTACGTGACCTAACATTATGATCATAAATGATGAGCATTTCTTTCGGTTATATTTTAAAATAAAACCGTTCCAAATTTTAAACAAAGGCAAACATTATTTATGGAGCATAGGACATTTTATAGTTGGATCTAAACAGTAAAAGTTACATCTTAATCTTCACCTTTGATACCATCTTTGAGAATCGAAACTTGTTGAAATGTGATTGAAGTAGACATATAACCGGCGCGTGCACGACAAAAAAAGAACCTAGAGATCATCATCATCATCCACTTTCGTTTCGAAAAGGCAAGCTTTATGGGAAAACGACACCGTTAGACCATTTCAGCTTCCACCCCGTATTATTTAATACTTAAAATTCTCCGTAGACGCCTCAATTAAGTTGTTACTTCAGAAATCCTATAATCTGCCACCAGATTCTTTTCTTCTAATTCCATCAGCAGAGCCAACTCCTTTAAATATTTACAGAGTGTGAGAAGAAGAGGGGAATTGCGGGGTAGAGCTGGGGAAAATGGCGATATCGGATGCCGTGATTGAGAATTTGATGATGATCTACCTGGCAGTGATAGCGGGGATAAAGACGTATGGTTTGGTGAGTGGGCGGAGCTTTGGTGGTGGGTTCGTGCTGATAGTGTCGACCACGGTGGTGGGTTTCATCTTGGTCGGCACGCTGACGTGGGACGTCTCCCGTAAAGCCTTGTACGCAATTTCCGGCGATCACGCCGCTTCCGTACACATTCAGGAGATGTGCAAGGGTGGTATTTGCTGGCACGGCGTCGCCGTTCGTTCGCCTGCTTCTCAGGTCCGCTTCAGGATCCCTCAACAAATTCCATACCGTTTGTAAAATTCAGTTATAAAAGAAAAGAACAGTTTTGATGCTGTAATAAAAAATTGTGTATAATGTTATATAAAACAGCTAACGAAATGAAAAATGCTTTGTATATTTCATTTTCTTCCAAGTGATTTTCATGATTGAAACAGAGTAGGTCCGGAGATTGTTTAAACTTTGTTTGATGACTTTGGGCGGCCTGCCGACAAGAAGCAAAGCATTTTGGCTAAGAAGTTTAGAAATTCTGAAATGAGTTGGGCTGACATTATTACAGTAGTTTCTTGATCGTAAAAAAAAAACGGTGCATAGGGAATTGATGTTCATCCGAAACGGTTGAAGTTGAGTCGTGTCTGTTGGTTCGTCTGTTTAGGACAAGTCATGGTTCTGCCCCTTCTTTTTTTGTGTTATTTGTGGAGTGTATTAAATGGATAACATAAGTGGCAGTCTTGTAAACTTTGCAATCTATTCTCTCTATTTTCGGAGGCCAAACCCAAAATTCAGCTGTTGCGGTCTGTTTACCATTAAAGAACAGACAAAAGAATCAAAGACTTGCTATTGTTGGATATTCTAAGCCCAATGTTTATTGTAGTCCCGCACCATTACTAATGGGCTTTTTAAGGTGAAAAAACTAGTTTGGGTCTCTGGCTATTCGTCTTTAGGATTATTTTATTAAATTTTTAGGTAATTTATATCGAGATAAAATCCAGTTATACAATACTTGTTGATTTGTATGTTATTTTTCCACTTTAGAATTGTTTTTTAGCAGCCATTGATTCTTCATTTGGATAATAAAACACAATACTTTTTCAAAAATAAAAAACAAAAACAAAAATATTCTCTAACATGTTTTGACTTTGGATGAAAAATGTTGTAATGGTTGATTAAGTACTGATGAGAAATGTTCTTCACATCACATCATTGCATGCTAAGATCTCTAGAGAACCAATGTCAAAAGAAGGATTGGGAAAGCTTTAAGTTTTTGGATTATGATAACATGGTATCATTATTCCCTAAAACACGCACTCAATATTCTTCTAATATAGAATTCTCCCCAACCCCACCTTTGTTTTAACAGAATATGAATTTATGCTTCTATGGTAGTGGATTGACACCTTGGGAAAACAGCATCAATGCTTGTCTTTCTTGCCACAGTTTTGCGGCTATTTATCGTAGCTTCTGAAGAAGTGGAGAGACGAACCGAAAGAGAAAATGAGAGGCTTTTACAGTTACATAAATCTTCTCCTCTATATTTCCCTGATCCTATCATCTGCTAGCAGCAATGGTTACAGTGATCTTCAAGTTCTATTGAAGCTCAAGTCTTCCATAATTGGACCTGAAGCTTCAGGGCTAGAGGACTGGGAATACTCGTCGTCTCCATCAGCGCATTGCCATTTCTCTGGCGTCAAATGCGATGATGATTTCCGTGTTGTAGCTCTGGATGTGTCGTCTGCTCCCCTTTCCGGAACCATCTCTCCGGAGATAGGGCTTCTCAACAAACTCGTGAACCTCACTATTTCTAACGTTATCCTTACGGGGAAGATTCCCTCGGAGATGCGGGGTTTGACTTCCCTCAGGGTATTGAACGTCTCGAACAACGGTTTCCATGGCAGTTTCCCTGTTGAAATCCTTACAGGCATGACTCAGCTTGAGATTCTCGATGCCTATAACAATAACTTCACGGGTCTCCTTCCTGTTCAAGTCGCCAACCTGAAAAATCTAAAGCATCTATCATTCGGAGGCAACTATTTCACGGGAGAGATCCCGGAGCAGTACTCAGTCCTCCAGAGCTTGGAATACTTGGATCTAAATGCCAATGGTTTGACTGGGAAAAGTCCCGAGTTTTTGGGTCGTTTAAAAAACCTGAAAAGATTATTTCTTGGATATTTCAACGCCTTTCATGGAGGAATACCACCTGAGTTTGGATCGTTAACTCAACTCGAAATCCTCGACATGGCAAGCTGTAATCTAACCGGCGAGATTCCTGAGAGTTTGGGTAATTTGAAACACCTGCACTCATTGTTCCTTCAACAGAACTTTCTAAATGGTCGTATCCCTTCCCAGCTCTCTGGTTTAGTTAGCTTAAAGACGCTTGATCTTTCCATTAATGAACTAACAGGGGAGATACCAGAGAGTTTCTCTTCCTTGCACAGCCTTGCACTTATCAATTTGTTCGACAATAAGCTCCACGGTTCAATCCCGTCGTATGTTGGTGATTTACCCCAACTTGAAGTGCTTCAAGTGTGGGGAAATAACTTCACGGGTGAATTGCCGGAGAATCTTGGGCGCAACGGGAAGCTTAGGTGGCTTGACGTTGCTTCGAACCACCTCACTGGATTGATTCCACTGGATTTGTGCAAGGGAGGGGTGTTGGAGGCGTTGATTCTGATGGAAAATTTCTTCTTTGGTCCACTCCCTGAAGAACTCGGCAACTGCAAGTCTCTTTTTAAGATTCGTGTCATGAAAAACCAATTCAGTGGAACGATTCCAGCCGGAATTTTCAACTTGCCCTTGCTGAGTTTCGTCGAATTAGACGATAATTTCTTCTCCGGTGAACTTCCATCCCAGTTTTCTGGTGCTTCGCTTGGCCAGTTAAAACTTTCAAACAACCATATATCTGGTAAAATCCCTCCAGCAATCGGAAACATGCGTCGTTTACAAGTTTTGGAGCTTGAAAGGAACAAACTTTCAGGTGAAATCCCCGAGGAAATCTTCGACATAAAGGTGCTTTCAAAGATAAACATCAGAGACAACAATATCACAGGCGAAATCCCTCCTTCGATCTCTCGTTGTACTTCACTCACATCCATCGATTTCAGTCAGAACAGTCTCACTGGTAAAATTCCAAAAGGAATTGACAAGTTGGAAGATTTAAGCATTCTCAATGTTTCAAGGAACCAGCTAGGCGGTGAAATCCCTGCTGAAATCGAGCACATGACCAGTCTCACAACTCTTGATGTTTCGGAAAATAATTTGGCTGGGAGAATTCCCCGTGGTGGCCAATTCTTATTCTTCGACGACACCTCGTTTAGCGGAAACCCCAAACTCTGTCCACCGAGCGGCGTTACTTGTCCAGCTAGAGGTTCAAGACATGGCTACGCACCGTCTTTCATTGCTGCAAAGCTCATATAATCACAATCATCATGTTAATCGTATTAAAGGTTTCTTCAAAAATAAAAGATCGTATTACAGGGAGACTAGAACTTTGCTTTTACTACTCGAACAAGCGAAGGGTTTAAAATTAAATTTCAAAATTGCTGTGCAACTCATGTATTATGGACATGCCAGGTTAATGTAATATGGAAGTGTGTCTTCACTTCAAACTTCACTGTTTTACAAACTGTAGCAAGCTTGCTTTTTCTGGTACAACTTGGAAAGATTAATACTCTATTGCCTCCTGAAATAGTGTTGTTTACATACAGGCGTCAACTTGGTTTTTCTCAAGGTGATTATTTTATATGAGATTTATTTATATTAGGATGATCTTAAAAACTTAAGAAATAGTATTCTTCATCTTAAAAACATATGAAAATATTATCGTACGATGTATCTTATCAAATTTCCCCTCTAACTCAAACTTAATTCAACTTGCGAATTTTGAGATTTTTTAAGGATAATTATTCCACGCAGAAGCATTTTTGTTTACACAAACGCCTTAATTTTAGGGTTTAGAGACTTTATTTAGGATTTAGTATTTATGGGTTTAAGTGTAATAGTTTTGATTTTATAGTTTATTGGTTAAAACTTAAATCCTTAATAATATTACCCTAAAACCTAAACCCTAACAAAAAAAAATTCACTGCATGTATATAATAATTTTTAAAGGGGAGGACGGTGTTGATACTGAACGGTTGCAATCAAGGATTTTGGGGTGAGGACGCTGTATCTTACAAACTGAACGGTGTTGATATATTAGCTTTAAAAGTTAAATGATGAAAATAAAAATTTTAAACAAAAGTGACTTTTACATAATTTACCCAAAATATAGAGTAGAGACTAGTTAATCCAAATTTAAATAATAAAGAAAACAAAATATCTACGAGTACTATTTACATTTAGAACATTATTTTTTTTCTTCCAACTAAGCACTTCATCCTCATTGGCAGAGAATAAAGAAGAACAAACAAACGAAGAGACAAAGATTCACGGGATCCTAAATCAGTCTCCTCCTCTGTTTTTTCTCCCTTTTATTTTAATCCCACCTTATCTTTTTACAACAATTTGCGAAATGATGGATTCCTTCTCAAAATGGAGCTGTTAAGGTTCTCCTTAGGTTGTTCCTTTCTGGAAACTGATTTGGAGCTGCCATTGCCAACAACTGCAAAACAATGTCAAACTTTTCCTCTTTTAGATCTAACAATTTCTACTCTATACATATACATACAACCAAAACTGACACTCATCATACATCACCTTGTCTTGATGTTTTCTAAGCTTGGCGTTTTCTTCCCGTAAACGAGCAACTTCCAGTTCCAACTCCTTTCTGTGAGCCTGAGGCACTCAGATTATTATGTCACCAGAAATCTCAAGAACATGTCATAAAATAAGATAATAATTTGTGAGGAAAGAGAAGTTTTTAACAGATTTACTAGTTTTCTTGCTCTAGACCGAGCTGCTGACTCTCTGTACTTCATGAGCTTATGCTGGCGGCGGTTGTCGTCGTTTCCATTGTTTTCTTGAACCCTTCTTTCTGCAAAAGGAGGACGATTGTTGACCGCTGAGTTTGAGTTCACACTTCCCATGTACTGGAAACCAGACCCAGAGTTCAAGCACAATGTTGTTGCGGGAGGGGTCGTAGAAAGCTAAAAAACGAGGTTTCTTCATTGGGTATCTTGTTGGAGGCTCATTGTTGAAGAAGGGTCTAGACAAAAAGTCTTGAAGGATCGTGCTAGGAAAAGTAGGGTTAGTGGTTGTGGTGGAGATGATATCATTTACAGAAGATGGGCCGATATCTTTCCAGACTTCCTCCATGGATTTTCTTGCCGCTGGCTTGCTTTGATGGTGCCGGAGAAGAAGACTTGGGTTTTGGAAGAGTGTTTTAAATTTGAAGGTGAAGTACAGCCTCTGTTGCCGCCGCTGCCGACTTGATTTACAGAGGGAGAAAAATGTAAGTCGAGCAATGACACGTCTTATGAGGCTAGACCCAGTGGTTTGATGCTTAAATTGTACTATAACAATGTGCTCGCCAGTCCAGTCGCCAAGCGAGAGATTTCGAAATTGATCCCCGCAGAGGCTATCTGATTGAAGATTTTTGTTTTTGGTCAATTTTGTTTTTCTTAGGGGAGAAAAAGAAGTTGTTCTCGGTGAATTTTGAACTAAGAGAAAGTATTAATTAAAATTTTTACCATTTACTATAGAGATTATTGACAATTTACTCTAAAATTTTAAGTATTCTTTTTCTTGTTCTTTCTTATACTATTTTTTTTTAGTTTGTATATATTTTTTATTGTCAGTGGTAATATCAATTTTAAATTAATGTTGATGTGAATAAAATAAAGAAGAACAATAACAAAAATAAAGAGATGAGAAAAAAAATTGTATTCATTCTTAATATAGACATGTATAAGGTTTTCTCCAAATTTATATTTGTAGGCATACGATAAAAACATTAATTTCAATAGGTATTAAACCATGATAATAAAATACATTAAAACTTTATTTAATACATGAATATTCACCATAAATAAATATTCATAACAAATTCTTGATCACTATTTTTTTTGCTTTTCTTCTTCTCTTAATATATTTTATTTTTTATTTTGTTCAATTAGTTTTCTTTTTTTATAGGAAAATTGTTTGAATTTTTTTGCCTGTTCATAAGGCATGTTTTTCCCTGCTCATGTGACATGTTTTTCTTTAAATTTTTTCTCATAGTTGAGTTTGTTATCGCCTCTCCAGATGAAGCTTATTATGTTATATTGCTTATCTATCTATGCTTTAAACCCTCGAATTAAATATTGATAGACGTTCATAATTACAGAAGATAGATCGCAATTAAGTTGTCATAATATTAGTTTATTAACGATTTGTCATTATTATATACATTTTTATGTTTTCAGTTGATAGTGTTTATTCTTTATCTTCGCTTATAATGTTTGTTTGTCTTTAGTTATTTGATTGAATTTTAATACTTTTCGTGTTTGCTCGTACTTTATTTTTAAACGGACAATTTGACTATTTTTTTTGCTTTTCTTCTTCTCTTAATATATTTTATTTTTTATTTTGTTCAATTAGTTTTCTTTTTTTATAGGAAAATTGTTTGAATTTTTTTGCCTGTTCATAAGGCATGTTTTTCCCTGCTCATGTGACATGTTTTTCTTTAAATTTTTTCTCATAGTTGAGTTTGTTATCGCCTCTCCAGATGACGTTTATTATGTTATATTGCTTATCTATCTATGCTTTAAACCCTCGAATTAAATATTGATAGACGTTCATAATTACAGAAGATAGATCGCAATTAAGTTGTCATAATATTAGTTTATTAACGATTTGTCATTATTATATACATTTTTATGTTTTCAGTTGATAGTGTTTATTCTTTATCTTCGCTTATAATGTTTGTTTGTCTTTAGTTATTTGATTGAATTTTAATACTTTTCGTGTTTGCTCGTACTTTATTTTTAAACGGACAATTTGACTATTTTTTTTGCTTTTCTTCTTCTCTTAATATATTTTATTTTTTATTTTGTTCAATTAGTTTTCTTTTTTTATAGGAAAATTGTTTGAATTTTTTTGCCTGTTCATAAGGCATGTTTTTCCCTGCTCATGTGACATGTTTTTCTTTAAATTTTTTCTCATAGTTGAGTTTGTTATCGCCTCTCCAGATGACGTTTATTATGTTATATTGCTTATCTATCTATGCTTTAAACCCTCGAATTAAATATTGATAAACGTTCATAATTACAGAAGATAGATCGCAATTAAGTTGTCATAACATTAGTTTATTAACGATTTGTCATTATTATATACATTTTTATGTTTTCAGTTGATAGTGTTTATTCTTTATCTTCGCTTATAATGTTTGTTTGTCTTTAGTTATTTGATTGAATTTTAATACTTTTCGTGTTTGCTCATACTTTATTTTTAAACGGACAATTTGTACATTATGATGGCTTTAAGGGAAATGTTCTAATTTGTTGTAAACTTTTCTTATAATGTAAGGTATTTAATAATACAAGCTGCTATTATTTGAAAAAAAATTGATTGAAACAAATTTGTATATTTTAGTTTTAATTGATATTTAATCAATTCAATTTTAAGCAACATTTCTTTTATTTTTAATAATAATAATAATAATAATACATGTTCAAAAAGAATAATAATAATAATAATAATTCTATTGATACTTTTGACCGACTTCTTAGCTAAATAATGAAGTTGAAAAAAAGTAATTTTTAAAGTAGTGTGTGTCGTAAATTATTTGTTGATCAAGAAAATTATTATAATTTCAGAGAAAGTTGGTAGCACTGCGAGTCAATTGTAAACATAAAAATTTATTCGATTGTAGGTCACTTCAGCAACTTCAGTGATTTAATAGTTTTGTCCCTAAATAAACAAATAATTTATGAAACAGATCACTTTAACAAATATCATTTCTAAACATTTTAGTTAACCAATTTAACCTTCATGAACAATTAACAATATAAATATACCGAACAAAAATTCCCTGCCTCTTTTCGGTGTCTCTCTATGCTTCAACATTAAAAAAATTAAATTATGTCTTAACCTAACTTCTAAATCTTAAACCCTTAAAAATATACCTTACTTAATTCCTTAACCATAAACCTAAATTTTAATGTGAGGACATAAATAGGGGCAGAAAAAGGCAGCGTATCTCTACTTTTTTTCTAAACAATTTCTACTTAAGGAGAGAGGAAGAAAAATTTGCTCCTAAGGAGTTTAGAACCCATAACTTAGGAGAGAGAGTGTGTGTCAACTGATAACTTTAACTACTTACTCTAAAAATTGTTGATCTCTACTTAAATATATATCGAGTTTACGGTTTAATAGGGTGTGAGATATAGGATACGAGTGTCACGTGACACTTTGATTTATGGGCACTCAGTTTTGGATGACAACATGGCGGGACAGGTTCTTGGCTGCCCCAAACCCGGTCCGAAAATTTTAAGTCACAACCCGTCCTGCTCGAGTTTAATATATTTTTATCTCCTATCCGACTCTAAAATTCTAATAAAATTCTCAATTAAACCCAATCCGCCCCGAAGAAAATTAATAAAAATATTAAATATAATTTATAAAAATATAAATATATATTTATAAATAAACCGGGTCGGAGCGGAGATTTTCTATCCTAAATTAAACCCGACCCGAAAACTAAAAATTTAAAAATAAAATCATACCCTATCAGATCGAATTAAATTTTAATATATCAAATAAAAAATTATTCATAGAAATAAATTAAATTTTATGTTATTTAACAAAATATGCACCAAAGAAAACACAGACGAAGTCAAAAAATTATTAAAAAATATCATTTTCTTGTATTGCATTTAAAGAATGTTAATTTATTTATAAATGACTACCATTTATTTATTTTTTTCAATATTTATATATACAAATTATAAAAAACAATTCTCAAAAAGTTTTAAAGTATCATTTGACCACCTATATTTATAGGTGGCTCCGCCCATTAAAAAGAGACAACGCGACATCAATAATTAATGGGTGAGCCTTTCTTATACAAAGATGAACTTGGAGTATTTGATCGCTTAATGTTTGATAATATTTGTTTTATCACTTTATATGTAATTTAATTAATTAGAGAAATGATGTTTTCGGTTGTTCTAAACCGAAGGAAATTGTTGGAGCTTAGAAACGAGGTTTCAGGAGTAAATCCCCAAGTATTATCGCTGAAAAAAATATTCTCCAACTATTGCATTTCTTTTTCTTATTTTCAAATTTATTACACTTTGAATAATGTAATTAGAAGTTGGATTCAACATATACCGATTTTAATGTTAGTTTAAAAGTCAGATAAAAAATGTGCCGATTTTGTTTTTTTAGTTTATTTTCTGACGTAGTAAAGCAACGGAATTTCTACAACATCACTAAAAATCAAATGAAATATATGTCGTTTTTCGTGTAATTTTAGAAGTTGAATGAACTATATTTTTTCTTCATAAATCAAAAAATAAAAGAAATATACAACAAATCTTAATTTCTTTCAACTGTAATAACTAAAAAAACACTTAGCTTTCATGCAATCAAGAGCGTAAAGCTTTGGTAATCATTCATCTATGTTTTGGAAATCAAAGTCTAAAGTATTACTCTTTTTGTTTTAGTCTTGTTATATTTATGTTTTAAAATTATCTTAATTAAAATATTATTTTAAAAAAATTTAACAACTTTTTAAAACACATTTATTTTTTTTAATCTTTTTTTAGTTTTCCAACAAAAATAAAAGGTAATTTTTAAGGACAAATTTATCATTCAAATTATTTTATACTATATATTTTATATAACTTTTTAAAATTCTATAAAAAAAATATCATGTGACACAAATAAAAAGACAAACATGATTGACTATAGAATTACAGTGCTTTAGAACTCACACCGACACGCGATCATGAAAAAGTAGATGCAGTGGTTCAAATAGCAAATTATATTTTTAGTACTTATTTTTAGGATAAATTATATGGTTGATCACCTATGTTTCGTAAGTATCTATCTTTACTCACCAAATTTTGAAAATAATATTTCAATTATTCACGTCATCGATTTATAATGTTTTGGTCATTGAGACGTTAAAATCTGTCAAATTGATGATGTGACACGATAATAAAACAATTAATTTTTAATTTGACCTTTAAACTTAAATAAATATCTACTTAATTTTTAAATTTTAAATAAAATATCAATTTTACTCATAAATCCGACCAAAGACTTTTGCCACCAGCCACTAGGGGTGTGTAAAAATATCTAATCCGAATAATATGATTCGTTTTTTGATGATTCGATCGGAAATTTCGAATACCCGATCTGATTTTTATTTTTGGATAATTCGGATCAAACATCTGATAAAATTTTTGGATAATCAGATCGAGCAAATCTTATTTTCGAATTATCCGAAAATCCAAAAAATTACCTTTAGCCCCTTAGCCCAATTTTAAAATGAAGCTTTATCCAAAGCCCAAATCACAACCTACAGGCCCTGCACAAGTTCTCTATAGTCCACACTTCACAGCCTTTCACACTTCGTCTCTCTCAACTCTCACGAGAATTTCCCCCCCAAATCTCACCCTCTAATAGACAAGAACTTACCCTAGCATTTGCTCTTACTCCGATCTACTACTAGGTTGCTCACTTCAGTTCTCACGTGATCAAGATTTCCTCTTTTCATCTTCTGTTCCTCCTTCCTCAAGTCTCGGTTTATGGTGAACTAAAATCCACAGCTACCTCCATTTCAATCTCGAGTAAGTTTATAAGAATTTAAGTCTCTCTTTTTTGTATGTGAAGATGTGAGAAGATGCCCTAAACTTCAAGTTTTTGAGTTCAATTTTGTTTTGTTTGCGTCTGTATATTTATTTACATAGATCTATTGTGATAATTACTAACTCTTCGGTCTTCAATTTTCACATCAATAGGTGTCGTAAGTTGTAATGTGTATGCTTTGTAACAAAAGGAAATTTGGTTGGGTGCTAAAAATTTTTAAGTGCAAATAAATTTGAAGCTTTTAATTCCCCTGCTCAAATCAAATTCATTTAAAATTATTTCAAAATTATTATTGGTTTTTGTCTTAATCCAACTAATAGAATAGTTATTCAATTAAAAGAAAAAAAAACTCATAAAATGCAAGTAAAATAAAATTTCACTAGTCCTTTGTAATACACTTGAAAAAAGATAAATCATGTAGGTATAGCTAGAGTTAGCGTTTGAATACTTGGTGTGATATTTTCAACAGCATTTAAAATAGATAAATCATGTAGGCATGTGCCTGCTTGGTAATGGACGTGCCTAATCATATAGATTTTATTGCTAATTGATTGATTCCATTATGAAAATCTGGGGTGTTGAAGCTGTAAAGAATTTACACATTTAAATAAATTGAACATATAGTGTTTGAATATTAACAGTATTAAACTGAAGTTCAGTTTGCTTATAAATATGACATCTACTCTTTTGTCTTCCAATCAAAGTTGCATGTGACTCTTTACTTTAGGGTTGGTATGTGGTAAATAGTAATGAATTCATTAATTAATAATGGATGATTATACTATCAGTATTAGTAATTTTCTTTTGACTTATGCTTTGACCGGATCATATATATATATATAAAACTATAAAATCTCTGTTGCATATGTATATTTGCACCACACTTTTAGTCTTTAATTTTATCAAATAAGAAGATAAAAAGAGCCTTTCAACCCAACATAAATGCATTTTTTGTTTAGCTTCCTTGCCTAGAAAGAATTGAAGGAAGGTTAATTTAGCTTTAATTGCATTTTTTGTTGCTTATTTGATATTTAAACATAAATGCATGTTTTAACTTTATTTATTTTATTTTATGTGTTGTAGGCATGAAGAATCTAACTTTAGAGCAACCAGACATCATTATTGATGAAACAATTAATACTTTAGATGATTTTTAGAGTTTGGATCTTGGAACTATTTATTTTATTGTGTTGTTAAGACTCTTTTAGACATGTGATGTTCATTTTGAACCGCTTGTAGACTTATACTCTTATAGTATGTTTATTTTGAACCTCTTGAGCATTGGACTCACGCTGTAACCCCGTACCCGGCCTAGCCGCTATACCGAGTTACGTTGGTCACATTAGGTTTACCGAAGCAAACCTGAATTATTCCACCTAAATCGGTCCATTTTTTCCTTTTTAATCTTGTCTAAATGCTTGTTAAGTCATAAGGTGTATGAAACGACAGTGGAACACAAAACCACCCACTCGTACTCAACCAAGCACTTGGTTGTCACATTAAGATCTTTAGAGACTCAATTGCAAACTTTTTTATTCTTACGGTCAAACCTAATTTCATCGGGATTGGATATCATAACATCATGAATTGAATGATAGACAAAACAGTGATCAAATTGCAAAGAAACAAACTTCAACAGACAATTACCAGAATTACCGATCATCATCGTACCGATACAGGTCATTCTCGTATCGATACGATACTCTTTACAAAGGCGCACCGATACGATATTACCCTGTACTGATCTCTAAAGAATTTATTTGAAACAAGGGATTCCAGTAGCTAAATCGCGTATAGGTACAGTTGCCCATGTACCGAAACCTGGTTTAAAAATCTAAGAGCGTACCAATACAATGGCTAGGCGTTTCAATACCCATGTGTAGTTTCTCCCAAATTTGAGCCTTTTACGGCCCTGTGTACCGATTCGTAAAGACCCGTATCAATACGACTAGACCTGTAATGACTCATTGACCTAACATATGACATTCTGGCTCAAAGAAACATCTTCCATACTTCAACTAAACATCATATAAACCTTTTGGAAACAAAACACTACAATTACATACATGCAAAGACATCAATCAAAGCAAGAAAAGCTTTAACAATGTTCTATAGGCATGATTTCTACCCAAACATGTAAAAGCTAAACCAAGCCCGAAAACTAACTTCAAATATCACAAAGCACGTTCATAGCAATAGAGAAACATGCTTAAAACATGGAGCAACAAAATACAAGTCTGCCAATACCCAAGGCCACATTGCCCTTTTTATTGCTACGAAATTCATTTATTTAAATCATACTTGTAAAGCCAAGTTTTTGGATGATCCCTCCAAAAGTTTACTTTCATGTAAGGATGAGAATGGAGCGTAAGCACAAGATGCTTAGTAAAGAATGCTCAAAACACTCATCAACGCATTTAAACAAATGTATAAAATAATTCTTTGAAAATAGATGATTATTTGTCAAAACTTTCCAAATCATTTACACACATCTCTTAAATCATATACATCATAAGCATAATCATGTATCATGGATTGCGAGTATAATCTCATATGCAAACCTCAATTTAAGCTTCCTTATGCATGATCATTTCATTTGCAAAGCTTAAAGAGCATCATAAACATACATTACAATATGCAAACCTTTCAACCTCATTATAATACATTATCTCATATATTGACATTAGAGTGACCCAAACCATATCATAGCATTTTTAGGAAAACACATCAGATACTTGGATTTCCGTAGTGGTACCTTTAAACACACCTTCATACTTGGTGGTACCTTTAAACACACCTTTTATATCCGCCAACCAGAGTAACCCCTCAACGGTTGCGGTTTTCAATGGTCGAAAAAAATGGTACAATCACAACCCCTCGATGACCACGAGACGACTTATTATAGTGCACTTTAAACCCTATGGCATGTCAACTATACCTAACAACATTTACTTTATTGCCACTTAGCTTAGCCAATATATACTTTCAAACCATGTTACTTCACTGTTATTCCATATGCAACATATAAACCATTTACCAATGCAATAACCATGTTTGAAAATAACATGAATACTCCTTTCGGAAGTCATTTGCCAAATCTCATAGGCATCAAGTTAATATCATTTACATTGCATTTTGCATGGAAAAATCATGTATAAACAGTAGATAACATATCATGCTTTGAAATTAAATCATATGCTTAAACAATATGGGCCAGAACTGAAAGATTGAGAGAAAATCGTCATTTACTTACTTCCGAGTTTAACCAAGATTGCTAGGCTTAGGTTAAACCCTCAAGATAACTTTCCAAACCTTTAGAGAGCTTCAAAAACACAATTTCACTTACCGACAACGCAAAGCTTCCTTGCTGATGCAAAATCAAGCTTCCGATACCTCCAATTCTTCACCAAACGTTATCGGATTGATCTCCCTTGTTTTATTCACATAATAACAGAGGATTAATGCATCATTATGCATCTAAAATCCCAGCAACACACATCCAAACTCCACCAAACACCATTTGAAAACAACCGAAATCAAAACTAATCTTTTCCTAAACAAAGCTCAGCCATAGCATATCGATTTGATCAACTTAACATCACCATTTAACATCAAGAAACACATACAAATCATCCTTATACCTCCAACACCTAAAGAACACAAAGCTCAACCCAAAATTTCAAGAACATAACCTAAAAAATCAACTATTCAAGTAGTTCCAGATTTTTTTTTAATAATCTCATTTCATATCATCAAATCACCTTACAAAAGAGTTATAACTCAATCAAAATCTCTAGCAATTCATTACTTAAACAATCCTTTAATAATCCTTCAATTAAAACTTGATTTAATCCATATTTATAAAATCATATATTGAAAGCCCATCATAAAACAATATCAAAGAGCCAAACACTTGTGAATTTCATTAAAGAACCTTAATTAGATGGGAGGAAAATGAATTTACATTTAGGATTGACTTCTCCCCTCAATTGGCATAGTTGTCTTTGAAAAAACCAAGAAATTGAAAGATATTTGATAAGGAAAGAAAAGAGAAATAAAGAAAATCAAAGAGAATTGAAAACTAAGGGTTTGCTGAAGATTTTTGAAAAGTAAATCATAGTTTGGCTAGAGAGAAAATGAGAGAAAATAAATTGAAGAAGTTGGTTACCTAAGAAAATGAGAAATTGGTTATTTGCTTAAAAATCCTTTAATCCCATTTTACCCTTCATTAAAACCAATTAAAAATGTGCTCAATTAAGTGAGAAGTCAAATTAAAAACAAGTAAAATAGAAGCTCTCTAAAGATTATAAGTTTTGACTTTTTTTCAATTTAGTCACCAAACAGTTTTGAATCTTTATATTTTGGTCACCAAACTAAAATATCCATTAATCCGAATTAATTTCATCAAATTGTCAACTCAATAAATACACCCATTAACATTTTAGGATATTTTTACATATTTTATTTTAACCAAAAACCATTTGCTTGAATTTATTTTCCGAAACTACTCAAATTAGCTAACATGGTCTATCTGAACTGTCTAACCCAATTCTCTAAATTTTTGGGTCTAAAATCGGGGCGTTACACACAAACTAGATTGCTTTATTGTGTTGGTTTTACTGTGTGGTTGAAACTCTTATAAACTTGTATATTTATTTTAAAACTATTGGATATTGACTCAAATTAGGAGGTTAATTTTGCATTTATTTTTAAACAAGTTGTTTCAATTTCACTCTTATTGACTTTATATTTTGAAAACTAGTCTATTATATTTTTTTAACAACTGTTATAGTTGTTTATGGATTCTATAGATGTAAAATATATTTATGTGAAGGATTTGTCTTCTTCCTTATGGTGTTAGGTGTAATAAAAAATAGTTAATTTGTTTAATTGCTTTAGATATATAATTGATTTAAATTATGAAGCTTTATTTTGTAATATTCTATTACAAGCAGGTTGCCTGTGAAATTGACCCATGAAACTTCTGCAGCATAGAGTAACATGTTTGGAGCGGATCGGATAATTGGATACCCGATCTGAAAATTTGGATATCCGTTTTTTTGGATAGAATATAAATTACTATATTAGTGATCTAAAATTTCGAATATTTAAATTTTCAGAGTGAACAGAGTAGATATCCAAATTTAAACACCCTATCAGCCCTCACTCACTGTCGGCCATCGTCGACAACAATTGAACCAAAAATTAAAAACTGAAAAGTACACCGAAACAAGAGCTATGTAGTTATTTTATGGCTTAACAGGCAAATATGTACCCAAACTATGCCCTTTTTTTCACTAGGTGCTAAAATTATTTTTTGGGCCAAATATGTGCCTAACGTTTCATTTCGTGACCCATTCAAGGTTCTTCGTTAATTTTCACCGTTAAATATCACGTGTCACCTCTTGAAATATTTAAAATTATATTAAAAACAAATAAAACTAATAAAAAAATAAAAATAAAAATATATCATAAAATTTTCAAATATCCCCAAAATAGTCCTCAAATCCCTAAACCCCCAAATTCGACCACTTTTGCTGGCGGCGGCCGCGTTGCCGGCGATGGAATGCAACGCTCTCCCTTCGTCGAACAACCCACACGCCGTTCGTTGCCCCTCTTACCGCCGTTCGTCGCGAATTGTTTAAAAGAACCATTCGACAATTTCATCGATTCGCACGACGTCGATCAATTTCTGGCGACGGAGTGGTGGGAAAAATGGTCGTGATGGTTAGGCGACTGATGTGGTGGGCGGCGATGTGGCAATCGGCGGCGGAATCTACCCAAATCGGGATTAAGGTTTTGGGGGTTTAGGGATTTTGGAATTTAGGGGCTGTTTTGTAAAATCTGGAAATTTTAGAATTTTTGAAAATTTATTAATTTTATTTATTTTTAATATAATTTTGAATTTTTTTGGAGATGACTTGTGGCATTTAACGGTAAAAATTAACGGAGAATCTTAAATGGGTCACAGAATGAAACTTTAGGTATCTATTTGGCTCAAAAAATAATTTAAGCACCTAACTGAAAAAAGACATGGTTTGGGCACCTATTCGACGGTTAAGCCTTATTTCATCAAAAAAAATTTAAACAATAAATTGTCTTCTCCTCTGTTGAAACAAACATTTTGAAAAGCAACCATAGCAGAGTTTTTGAATTCATATCGAGCCCAAACTTTATATAATATCAAGCACAAGACACGACAGCATATAAAAGGGCGGTAAAACCTTGTCATTCGGTACATCTTGGTATTGTATTTATCCGTATTGGAAATTGAAAAAAGAAATACTATTACGTTTTCACATGGTATTGGGTTGAAAAATACATTCACTTATAAAACATCTTTTGATATATGATTTTTTTTTTTACATTCTAATTTCAACACAAACTTTGAAGTTTTAAGTATAGATAGAGAAGGATAGAGTGATTATTAATAACAAAATCAATGAAGAGAATGTTGAAGGGTTGAAGCTAACCAGTAACAAGAGTGAATTCCTCCAAGATTGAGACACAATGTTGCAGTCCAAAACCACCAAGGCAAAATCCTTAAAAATAGTCATCATCATCATCCTCAGCGACATGCTTTGCGAGTTCCTGTTCTAGAGGATGCCCCTCTCTCTCCTTTTTCTCCGCACTTTCGTTCTCCTCGACCGTGTTTGGTGGACAGTACTTGGCCCGAACTGCTTCATTGTGCATGTTGAGGCAGAAAGCAATCCTGGAATGGAAGGCAGTTTGAGGCTCATTTGTAGAATAAATGTCACCAATCTCTCTCGACACCATCCAACCATTTGCACGATCCAATGTAGCATCTATTGCACCGTCACGGATGGCCTTTGCTACGATGCTTTCGGCATCTGCAACCGGAGTTTCAGAGTCCAACCTCAATTTTTCAGCAACGTCAGCTAGTGAAATACATGAATAAGAGATACTGATGTTGCGTAACCCAGTCCTGATGACATTATGTTGCAGGCGGACTATAAGATTTTGGGTCTTGTCAGTACTAAAGGTGCTAGTAAATTTCACTGCAACACTCCGAAACAGCTCCATGTCAGCAATCCTTACAGCCTGAAAAGTTGAGCCACAAAATTATATATTCTCTTTGAAATCGAAACTAAGATAAGCAGCACCAATATGGCAATATCCATTTAAGCAGACATAATCAAGATGAAAAGTCTGAATAATTTTGTTTTCTCCTTGAATAAGGATTCATCATCAGCAAACCACACTTACATTTGTCAGCTCAAAGTATGGCCTCAAAGCCTTCTCCATTCCTTTCTGCACAAAGATTGTCCTCTCAGGTATTTCCCCCAATAGCAGGCGGACTAATATAGTCCACTTGTTACACTGAATTCTGAAGCCCCGGGCTGCAACCGGGGCTTTACGAGCAGCCTGTACCAGACTCTCTTTTGCATCGGTATACTCTAACTGAATTGTTCTAATCTTCCCTAGGTAGAAGAGGTACCGGCAAAACTGCAGAGAACAAAAGATATATAATCAGCCATACCTTGAATAGAGAACTTGCCCCTTTTAGGACATTAGATTAACTGAAATTTAGGACATATCTAATAATATAAACCAAGATATGTGCATGTTCATAACATTTGATTCATACTGTAGTGACTCAGTCATCGAAATAAAGGTAAACTGTATTGATTTTCCAGCAAGAGAATAATTACATATGAAAAAGTGTGAATGAATGATTATTGCAAAATCTACCCCGAGTCTGATGCTCAAGTTAAACAAGCAAAAGAGTAAGACAAACATCTACCTGTTGGTTTGAGTGCGCTTCAAATCTTGGAGCCTTAGATCTCAACTTTTCAGCTTGATCATAGAGGTTATAATGGAGATAATTTTGCAACAACAAGTTTAGAAGTGTTTCCTGCAATATGACAGTATATTATGCATTAGCTCTAATATCTATTACCCAAAACAATCTCTAAATTGATTGATGACAAACCTGGCTGAGCTCATCATGGTGTAGTGTAGCAATACGATGCAAGGCAAGGAGATTTCTGCAAGTAGAAGTACAAAAAAGGAACTAGAGAAATTATTATACTCTTATCTTATCTTATCTTATCTAGCTTCCTCTACTCTTCTGAAGTTGCAGTTTAACATATATTTATACATGGAAGCGCGCATACAGAGCAGGAACCGCAGAGGAGACAGTCGGCTATTAATATCTTACCCGCGAATTTTGTAAAGATCACCAGTGAGTTCATAGCTATACGAGTAATAGAAGTATAGTCTTGATGCCAGGATATCAAGAGTTATTCTGTTGGGGCTCTTGAGCCGGTTAATACTTGCTGAAGAACAAGCTTTAGCCTGAAAGAGAACGGAGCAAAGAGAATATCTGCAGTTTAACAAAGTGGATTTGGCCATAAAGGAAAAAGAAAATACAAATTCAGAAAACAAGTCTGACCTCATTGTATTTTTTCTGGTCAATAAGAAAAAGGAGAACAAGCAAATAGCAATAAATCTCAAGCTCTGGCAACAAATGTTTTGTTGAAGTCTGAACAACAGATGTTGTAGTATCGACATCCATGCTATGATGCTCATCTTCCTGCAATTATTTATTTAATTCACATACAGTACTAGGAACACAAACTTCTAAGAATCCAAGTTGATGTTGAAGAAACTAGAACGGATCTCTAATGCACAGAAATCATAGTATTGTCATTTGAAAGACCAAACCAACCTAAAGATGCCCCCGTAGAATCATTGTTCGATACCGCAAGTCCGCAACCAAGTTTTATACAGCCTAGTTCTCTCATTTGCCACTTTCTATAATTCTATACAATAATCTTTTATCAATAACATAAGTATTTCAATCATTTCAATAAAATAGCCTTGCAATGAACTCATTACGTCTAAACTCTAAACCACCGAATGAAGTAAACTGAGAGACTAACAAATCAAAATGATGTGATCTTGAACTTGAATTATCAACCAAATGGCAAGCAAGAGCTTTATTTAGCTACAAAGAAGTTAAGGAAATGTACCTTAGGAAGAAATGAGGACAATCTGGAATGAGCTTCAGAACCAGGCTGCAACGCGAAATCGAGAAACACAGAGAGCAGAGGCGCAGTGAGCTTCCGCCTCAGCCGGAACGTGAGGCGAACTGCGCGGACTACGTGGCGAACCTCCTCAGTGTAGGAACCAGACTTAATGAGCGAAGCAATTTCCTTCAAGTCTACATTACGAAACAAAATTAAAGAAATGAAAACGAAGTTAAAAGGGAGGAGAAAATAATCATATACTCATAGGAATCGGAAAGATAGTAACGGCGCAAAGCGGAGGGATCAGCAGAGGAAACGGGAGTTTGATGGTCTTTCATATCCACATCTCGACTCATCTTGATCGAAAGCCCTGTCGAATGTTACGGACCAAATTAGATAAATAAGAAGCTTTCAGAGTATATCCATTGTGTTCTTTCCTCACCGTCAACATGCAATATATGGGGTTCGGAATTCCAGAATCCAGCTAACAACCACGAGAAAAACAACAATAGTAAAAGTAATAGTAATATAACTAATAAAGAATGATAGACCCAATTATCCAAAACACAGCACTTCATTTCAAAACGAGTCGACTCACGCCCTCCTCATTTGGTCCGTATCATGAACAATCGCAAAAGAGACGTCGATCAAGAAAGGAAACTAAGTTACGATTCGGGATGGAAGAGCTCCGTGGTCTGGAACCGGGAGTTGCTTCAGACTTCAGTAACTTGTTCTCTTTTAAGTCTCCTCCATAGCACACCGTTTCTTTTTAAAATTCTTTTCTTCCCCTTCAAGTCAATAATTTTTAAAAAATCTATAAATTTATCTGCTCTACTAATATTATTAATATCACGACTTGCATTCGTACGTTAATTCCATCAACGCCTTCTCTATTGCTGCCACGAGCCACAGCAGCAAAAACTGCACTGTTGTCTCGACCATCGCAGTTGATTTTTATACAACGCGGGAGAGAAGAGGACAGGGAGGATCAAATATCAAATTACTGAACTTTAAAACTATAAGGGGTTATTAAATAGGAAAAACTTCAATATACAGACCTATTTTAGGGGTTAAGATTGTAGTACAGGGTTTAAATGTTAGGGGTTTAGGGTTTAAAATTTAAAGTTAGTGTTTAGAATTTAGGGTGTTAGGGTTAGGGTTAGAGTTAGGAATTTAAAATTTGTATTTTGTAAGGTAAAAATACATATATGTGTATCAAAATTTTATCTTTATTAAATAGTTAACTAAAAATTGAAGGGCAAAGTTTAATTTATAAGGATCTAAATTGTCATTAGCCCAAAAAGTTGAAAAAGTTAAATTAATTTTTTAAAAATATATTGTTTAATATGAATTTTTAAAATTTTGAGAAAAAAAAAAACTTATAAAAAATTTTGAATAGAAATTTTAAAATTTCGTCTAGAATTAACTTCATTGGCTCAAATATCAAATACTCGAATTAAATTTAAAAAATTGTAAATAAAATTTAATTTTAAATTATAAAATAGAATTAATTTTGACTGTACTTGATGGAATACTCAATTCTATAACTATGGAAGCTGTAAATTATCGATGGAAAATAACCGGGGAAAAGCCAATTGAAGTTCGTTTCTCCTTTTATTAGATCCCACCATCACCGTTCATAAAATCATAAAATTACTTGTCGTTTACTGCTTTTTTTCTCGAATTTTTATTTTTACCCTCTCCTCTGCTCAGCCGATCTGTTCATTTAAACTTTGCTGCATCTTCTCATTTTGGATCAATTTCTCCTTTGCGCTTCCTAAATTTCTAATATCGGTAAGAAAAGAGCTTCAGAATCTTTGTAACTTTAGCTTCAATCAGTAGCCAAAGAAACGGTGGTCACTTGTTTGGATCCGACTCGGTGTTTTCATTTTTTCTGGTTTCTTTTGATCTGCTTGACGTGTGGTTAATGCTTAGTGGTGACACGTCTTTTTCTTCTGTTTCTAATGTTATTTTCAGCTTTGAAGTTGATTAATTGAAAATGGGAGCGGAAAAGAACTTCATTGACGTGGAGGGAAATCTGGAGATTGGGATGGGTAATTTACTCATTTTTGTTTCGTTCTTACATTTTCTTTACAAATTATTGAAATGTTCTTCAAAGCCTTCGATTCTGAATTCTGATCATAGCCTAATCTGGAGTGTCTTTTGATCAACTTTCAAGTGGATTGGATGGTGATGGAGTAGTTTTTCCTTTTCTATCTCTAGTTGATTCGCCGTGTACTATGTTTAAATTCAGGATATAAATTTTTTATGGTTTGGTGGATTGACACAATGGTGAAGTGAAGAGGAATGTTTAATCCATCCCTATTTTTTATTAAACACTGCTCTTGTTTTTGAATTGATATGATCTAAGTATAACGAGATGCGACAATTTACAGTTATTAGTTAGTATGATGATTAGACAGAACGTTAATTGGGGGATTTTCGGTTTTCAGAGTATAGAACTGTGTCTGGTGTAGCGGGACCATTGGTGATTCTTGACAAAGTGAAGGTAGGTTGGCCCTTCTATCCTTAATGATTATCTTCAGAGTGCATTGCAAGTATGATGATATAATGGGAATATGTTTAAAATGTTTCAGGGTCCAAAGTTTCAGGAGATTGTTAATATTCGGTTGGGAGATGGATCAACTCGACGTGGTCAAGTACTGGAAGTTGATGGGGAGAAAGCAGTTGTGCAGGTTTTCTTCCAATCAAGAAACCATGAATGCTGCTACATAGGGGGGGGGAAATTGCTTGTGTTATAGAATGCGATATACCAAGATCTGTAGTTATTTGAAGTGCATATTGATAGGTTAAATAATGTGGAGGAGAACAGCATTCCTGATAGAAAATATTATATATTAAAGTCTAGTAATATCAATATCACGAGAGATGAATTCCTGAAAGCAAATATATATCAACTCGACGGGGTCAAGTACCGGAAGTTGATGGGGAGAAAGCAGTTGTGCAGGTTTTCTTCCAATCAAGCAACCATGAATGCCGCAACATAGGACAAAAATTGCTTGTGTTATATAATTTGATATACCAAGATCTGTAGTTATTTGAAGTGCATATTGATAATTTAATTAATGTGGAGGAGAGCAGCATTCCTGATAGAAAATATGTGTAAAGTCTAGTAATATCAATATCACGAGAGATGAATTCCTGAAAGAATTAGATGACGATTGGTTCTGGAATGGCTTCAAGATGCATTATTCTTTTTCCCTTCCATGTTTTTGAAGGAACATCTGGAATTGACAACAAATACACAACTGTGCAATTCACGGGAGAGGTAATAAGCTTCTTCTTCCTCTTTTTTTCTTTTCCGGTACTATGGGTTAATTTTTTACCATGGCTTGCAGAACTAGGAATGGTTACCTTTACAGTTTTTTTTCTTCTTTTTTTGAGTGATATATGTGCTTAGAGCTGTTTCATAACAGCTTTACGGTTAAACATGAATGAGGTGAGCATTCTAAAATAAGAAATTCTTGGAACACCCAATAGTTGTGTCTTTAATCCTTTTTTCTTTCTTTTTTTTAGTTGCTGTTAATTGTTGAGCACCTTCAAATGTATGTTCAACAGGTTTTAAAAACACCTGTGTCATTGGATATGTTAGAGCGCATATTTAACGGCTCTGGAAAACCCATAGACAATGGCCCTCCTATTTTGCCGGAAGCATGCTTAGACATTTCTGGTGAGTGTATGCAGGAGACAGGTATTCTAGTAGTTGAATTAATAATCAGTTTATCTTATCATTGTAAATTTATGCTTTTGTCCTCAGGGAGCTCCATTAATCCTAGCGAGAGAACTTATCCTGAAGAGATGATTCAGACAGGGTTTCAACAATTGATGTCATGAACTCTATTGCTCGTGGACAGAAGATTCCTCTTTTCTCTGCTGCTGGTCTTGCTCATAATGAAATAGCTGCTCAAATTTGTCACCGGGCTGGTCTTGTGAAGCTATTGGAAAAGTCTGATAATCTCCTTGATGTATGTCTGCACTGTAGCATAACTTGATAATAATTAAGACTTACTTGACTCTGCTTGATTTTCGTTGTGTAGTTTGTAGATTTCAATAATTTTTGTTTCATGAGTTGGATTGAACCAGTACACATTCTTTTGGAGATTAGATGTCTGTTCAGGTCTCCTATTCTACTTATATATTTCTCCTCCACCCAATTCTAAAATCTTCTATTGTACTTTCCCTGGATTCACTTTTAGGATCAGGAAGAAGACAATTTTGCTATTGTGTTTGCTGCTATGGGGGTAAACATGGAGACAGCCCAATTTTTCAGGAGAGATTTTGAGGAAAATGGATCCATGGAGAGAGTTACCCTTTTTCTGAACCTGGTAATTTCCCTTGATTAATATCTTACTCTCATCATTTTCCTTTTCCTGCATAGCAATTCAAGTTATAGCTGTTTATGTAATCATGATTCATTCTCTTTGAAAACAACTGGGCATTCTTATCAAGAAATTAGTCCTATTCCTCTGGATTTTATTTTTCTTCTCTTGAACCACTTTGTTTAATGTGTTTCCAGGCCAATGACCCCACAATTGAACGAATTATCACACCAAGAATTGCCCTCACAACTGCAGAGTATTTGGCTTATGAATGTGGGAAACATGTTCTGGTTATATTGACAGATATGAGTTCCTATGCAGATGCTCTCCGTGAGGTACATGTTCTTTATTGCTGTTCAACTGCTAGGATATGAGGCATGCAATTTCTTTGTCAAATTATTCCTGTATGGAAAATAACATTCTGCTGATGATCATTGGACATCTTGTTTTTAATTGAAAAAAGTCAAAAGTAAACCTGTTGTATTCTTCAGCATTTTCATAGGTATACTGGGTAGCTATAAAAGAATTTAGAAAGTGAATGTAATCCATTTTACAGTTACTTAGAATGACCTAAACCTGATAAACTGACAATGGATGCACTTTCAGATTATTATGTTTGTGAATGCTGGAGTGATATCATTGTTATGTTTTGTATGTGCTTTAGGTATCTGCTGCCCGTGAAGAAGTCCCTGGAAGGCGTGGGTATCCTGGTTATATGTATACTGATCTTGCGACGATTTATGAACGTGCAGGGCGTATAGAAGGAAGAAAAGGTTCCATCACCCAAATTCCTATTTTGACCATGCCTAATGATGGTAAGAGGCAAACCACAGAATATAGCATTCTTCTAAGTTTTGACGCCGGTTATCTAATATTATAATTCTTTGTTTATTTTCTGTGAACCAGACATCACGCATCCTACACCAGATCTTACTGGTTATATTACTGAAGGGCATATATATATTGATAGACAATTCCACAATCGACAGGTGACTGAAACAATATTCATGGTGGAACATGGTTTTAGAATCTACAGTAGCATATGCATAGTGTCTAATTCAGTTCACTTAAAATTACTCTTTTCAAAGTTTCCATATAGATATAATTCATAGGGAATCAACTTTGAATAGTATGTTTCCTTACTAACCTTTAACTGTATTTGTTTTCTTAACAGATATACCCACCAATTAATGTGCTCCCTTCACTCTCTCGGTTAATGAAGGTATGACTTAAATTATTATTTCATCTTCGATAATAAATTATGCCTGCTCGTTATCTAGTTGACTCATAGATTAGAGTTTACTCTGAGCTTCTCCTTTCTTCATTTACATTTCAGAGCGCTATTGGTGAGGGGATGACTCGTAGAGATCATGCTGATGTGTCCAACCAGGTCTGATTGAGAAGTTCTAAAATAAAGCAACGATCTTGCTCATTTAATAAGTAATCAAGTACTATTGTTATTCATTCTGAAACCCCGTTTTCCTTATTTCAGCTCTATGCAAATTATGCCATTGGAAAATATGTTCAAGCAATGAAAGCTGTGGTTGGAGAGGAAGCACTTTCTTCTGAAATCTGGTCTCTCTCTCTCTCTCTCTCTCTCTCTCTCAATATTTGCAGCTTTGCATGAAATGCTATCAAATATATAAGCTTTGTATTATGAATTGCATCTTGATTTTCTCGTTGTTATTGTTTTACAGCTTTATCTGGAGTTCCTAGATAAATTCGAGAGAAAATTTGTAACCCAGGGTGCTTATGATACTCGCAACATCTTCCAGTCACTTGATTTAGCATGGACTTTGCTTCGTATCTTCCCACGTGAACTCCTCCACCGTATACCTGCAAAGACACTTGACCTATATTACAGTCGTGATGCAACAAGCTGAGCCAATAACAGCTGGTCTGATCTTTGCTTAGTTCGCATCATGTCAATTTTCCTTTAAATTAAGTTACCTTCAGCTTGTTTCGCCGGAACAATATGCCATGGTGGCATGGCCTCGACTGAAATCAGGCTGGATGAATGGTTTGATTTCTTTACGACTGCAGTGCACTACATGTTTGATTTCCGGGTTATAGTTTCATTAAACTTCCATTCAAGTTCATGGCCTGTGTGATTATTTGAGTCGTAATTGTTCTTTGATTTGGGAACCGAAATACACTATATTAGGTCGTTGTTTTATGATTCAAAACGGATGTTAAAGAATTAAATTGCTGAAAAGTTGGAATAAGTTGTTGCCTGTTGGAGCTAGCCCGAGGTATACTGGAACCATATTTTGCATTTGCTGCAACCTAGCAATTTCCATTGTTTGTTTTAAATCCTATTTTTGACTGGTGGCTGGAAATTTCTGGAATCATTTGAAAATTTGAATTTGAATCTATAATGAGTAATAAAATATCTTGAAACATAATACGATCATTATTTTTAAATTTAATGAATTTGTTAAATGTTTATTTAGTAATAAATTTGAATTTTTGATAAAATAATGTTTTTATGCATTTCAATATATTATATTGAATCTTTAATATCTTTGAACAATAATATTATTCTATATATTTATATATAAAAAGGGGAGGGGGGAAGCAACACACTTGAACAGTCTAGCTAGCCTAGTAGGTAATTCATGCAACTGCTGCTACCCATTTCCTATGTCCTCATAAATGTATCAAAATATGGCATCAGACCTTTCTCACTACTTCAGGATGCCAAAGTAATTAATTCCAAGGGGTAAAAGCAAAAGCGTGAGAAAATTAAGTACTTGTCAAAAGATACAAACATCCATCAAATGAAAGAATTTTGGATCTGACACCCGAGTATAAAGGGTTGCACTTTCCCACCAAGGGACCGCTGCAATGTTGGATCCTGTCAAGTAAAAAGCAGTTCATTTTATCAAATTAACCCTTCAAGGAAACCTATTAATATGTGTTAAAAATAACTAGGTATTTCTCTTTGCTATTTAACTCAAGAAAAACAAATCACCAACTTCTCCTTATTACGAGTACCTTTTGCCGAGCAAACTTAAACCTTGTACTCTTCAACATGCATCCACTTTGTAGAGGACCATTTGTTCCCCGTAATCACAGGGCATCCACCTACAATCACCCGTATCACACACTGTTTAATCAGCAATACATCTAAAAGTTGCTATGATAAAACGAGAAACAAGTTATGAACACAAGTGTAAAAATGCATGGCACGACTATGGATAGCAAGTTCAAATCTTTTTCCTATGGAAATGCCGTCCCGCTTAATCATTTCTTGAACCACAACTATTTATAAAACGTGAAAAAAAGGGGGTTGGAACGGGACTGCAAACCGTGCAAGCTTGAAGGATCTAGTGTGGCATCGGGTCTCATGCTCCAGAACAGCAATGCATCGCCCATCTTAGGCTTCACCGCAAGGCCCTTCTTACCACATTCGGACAATTCATTCCACCAAGGCACAGCACTAATATTTCCCTTGGCTGCGGGAAATATTGTCTCACCCCCTTCTTCAACATCCGACCTGTGCATCGATAGCAGAAATTTAGGTAAGAGGTAACAAATCCTTCTCTTTTCCAAATATAGAAACAAAAAAAGTCTGTGACACTTGATTGGGTGCGGAATGCATCATAGACATGAAGAGAGCCTGCAAACTTACAAATACATAAGCATAGTAGCCATCCTCTGGCCTCCATTTTTAGTGTTGAACTCATCAAGGAAGTAATCAAAGTGTGCATCATATTTCTGTCCAACTTCATAGTGGAGAACTTGAAGACCTTCTCCATGCTCTGTAAATTACAATGTTAGCCTCAAGTCATTAAAGAATATACTATAATTGAAAAAAAAACTGCAAAACGAAATAAAGGAACATAACAAAACTAGGAAAAATCTAATTTGGAGATTAGACACCATTATCTGTAAACAATAATTGCTACAACAGAAACAGGTGCAATAATATCACATTTGCACATGCCTACTAGTGAGGTTTAATTGAAACTCATAACCAGAAGCTTCAAGAAAAGAAAAAGACATCTCACAGATTTTTGCACTGAAAATTTATTTATTGGTTCTAGAGTGAAACATGTTTACCAAGTTTTGCTCGGATTTAGAACATCGTACCTACGGGAATGAACGTGTAGTCCGCTATCCTTTTTTCTATGTCCCTAATGATTTTATCTTGCCCTCTTCTTAGAAACATACCTGAACTTGTCCGCACCCTGCGAACAATACAAGCTAAATGTCATAGATGCAACATTAGTTTCGAAGTTCAACACATAACTGGTCTTCAGACGGAAAGGGTTTCTCAAAAAACTTTGAAGAAAAGCATAAAGTGGAGAATTGATGTTTAACATCTCAACAACATCATATCCTACCATTTGCGAATCACAATAAAAGAAGAGGTGGGAGGATAGGAAATGCAAACCTGCTATCTTTACTTTTCCCTGTTTTGCTATCAACAACCGTGGACTTTGCCATGTGAGGTTTAGCAAGCTTTATTAGGTACTCACATTCTTCCTTGGACTGTTGAAATGAACAAAAAAAAGAGTCAAAATCAAGGCAAAAAAAAAACACCAGAAAAAAACAATGGGATATATTATTTGTAATCATCATCAATACTACTACTGCTGTCACTATAAACAAAGACGAAGAGCGACCTCAAACTCAATACACACTAGAAGATCATGAAAACAATCTGTGTTCACTTCCCAGAATTATACCAATTCAGTAACGAGAAAAGGGTTTTACATGGTTTCCTTCATAAATTATTCAAGCAATCAAATCCATATTGCATTTCTGAATAAGAGCTTTTACTCTCGACAAATTTGTGTGAAACTAATTTATTTAAAAAGGGAAAAGAATATGAAGGAAACTAACCAATAAATTATGGTAAATGAAAGCTCTGGGCTCCCAGGAAAGGACTTCAGTCCACTGCTCCCCTCTTTTCCCCAAGCCTTTCCCTCTGCATCAAAAATCCAGCTCAAATACTGAGTCGAATAAACGAAAACAGTAATTAAAAATGGCTATTAATCAAAAGAAATCAAACCACGGGGAATGTGTCAAACCTTTCGGAAGCCAAGCGTCTATAAGAAGTCAGATCATTGGGTGAAGAATCCTCGTTGCTTACCGGGAGAGAGAAGATCCCCAGTCCCAAAAGTATCAATAAAACGACCGTCAGCATAAACAACATCAACAACATAGGAGTTACTGTCAACCATTTCTTTGCTTGAAATCGAGAATGTCTCAATTTCGCCATTCTTGAATTAAAACTAAAAGCATTCAGCGCAAAACCCCAGAGATCGATCTAGTAAATCCAAACCCCTAAATCCAAATTTGGTAAGATCTCGTTTACAAAATTTTCTTATGGGAAAAGGGGAAAACCAACCGATGACAAAACTACAACCATTAAAGGGCGCGACTTTTATATGGAGTATTTAAAGTAGATGTCGAGTTATTGCAAAGGGTGCAGTCGAAATGACAAAAGTATCCTTGCTATAGGAACTATTAGCCAATGATAGTGCATAGAGAATTGTTGGGAGTGGGTATAGTTGTCATTAAAATTTTGCTCGTGGTTTTACTAGTCGGCGGGTAGGATGGGTTCTGGGCAGCACCTGGTTTGGCTCAGTGTTTGACCTTTGAAATACCAAATCTTTCCATTGAGTTTTACTATATCTGTTCAACTGCCATGGAAGCTGCTTCAGAGGAAACAAATTGGTTTGCTTAAAACCCAGTTTTCGTATGGCCAAATGGCAACTGAATCAAACATAAATCTTTACCGTGCCGGCTGGTAATCTATCTGTCTTGTCTCCTTGGTCCCTTCGATAGAATATCAAATCAATGTTTCGTTTCTCAGATTTTCTTTCCATTTCCTCATCAACCAAAACGTTTATTAAAAAAAAGTGTCGGGTTCCCAAATTCGTATGCAGAATTTAAAATTGAACAAGAGAAAACGCTTCCCTTGTTTCATTATAAAACAAAACTCGATTCTTTTAAAAGATAATCTGGCAAAATAAAGAAATGAATCAAACTCACCCTCCATATCCGCGCGTCGATTTTCTCAATCAGCGGCCTCTGCTTCTTGGCGAGCTTCGCCAAGGCAGATTGCACCGTGTCAAGCCCGCGGATAAGCAACCGGATCACTATTTCCGGGTCCTCCTCGAAACGATCACCATCAAACTCACTCATCGCGTTCTCTAGCAATATATCCATCCATAGAACTCCCCGTGAATCGGGCCACATGAAGAGCCGGGCAGCACGGGGGATGTCGCGGTAGAGACCCAACGCTTCTCGCCGAGGCAACAGCTCCTCTTCCCCATCGTTAACGGATTTATCCTTCTTCGCGACGTGTCTATCGAGAAGCCCTCCACAATGTCCGGAGCCTTGTGCAAGAATCGTTGGCTGAAGACGAAGCGGTTTTCCGAAATGAGCTTTAAATGGATCGTAAAATGTTGGCATTTTCGCTGTGAAGCGATCAATGAAACAAGCGAGGCGAAGCAGAAGACAATAAGCAAAGGGTTGGAAATTAGGTCGGTCTCCTCTTTTCAGGCCCAAAACAGGCGGATCAATTTTTTCGTTAGGCCCAAAACAGCCGTTCAGCCAACAACACCGTGATGGTAAGTAGCGGATCCAGAAATCTTTTTAAAGGTGGATGACATAAATTAAAATATTTTTGAGGATGAATACAAGTTATAAAAATCTCAAAATCTCAGGGTGAACACAAATCATAAAATTTAAAATTTAATTAATAAAATTAAAAAAATTATGACTTAAATGTACAATGTATATACAGTTTACTCATAATATAAGAACCGATAACAAAATTTGACTAAACTGATTTCACAAATTTTGTTTAGATTAAAATTGAAATTCCAAAATTTAAAAAATACATTGATTAAAAATGATTGAGAACACGTGCTAAGTCTACAAATAATGATACTAATAATAAAAGGAAATACTTTGATACAAAGTTTATGTAAATTGTGTTTTAATTTTAGGGTTTAAAGAATTAGGTTGTAATTTACGGTTTAGGAGTTTAGATTATGGTGTAGAATTTAAGGGTTATAATTAAAAATTAGAGTTTAGGGTTTAGGAATTAGGTTCCAGGGTGCTAGAGCTAGAGATTTAGGTTTTAGATTTTATAGCTTAAATAAGAAGGGTTGTGTAAATTTTTTTACACGGCTTGTGTATCAAAATATAACTAATAATAAAAATACACAATAAAGATATCATTAAATTTGTAAAAGCATATAAATAATTTTAATAATATAATAGGAAAAATATTTCATTGGCCGTAGAAATAAAAAAAATCATAAATATTAGTTTTAGGGTTTATTGATCTAGTTTTAGGTCAAATGTTTAGGGTTTTATGTTTATATGTTTATAATTTAGGGTTTAAAAGTTAGGGTTTAGGTTTAAGGTAATATGGTTAGGGATTTAAGTTTTAACCTATAAACCTAAATTATAACCCTAAACTCAAAATTTTAACCACAACCCTTAAATTACAAACACCTAAACCCTAAACATTTAACCCTAAATCTTAAAATTAAGGCATTTTGTGTAAAAAAAAATTATTTTCATCGTCAATACATAATATAATTACCCAAATATAAAAGATAAAAAATTGTTAGAATTAGTTAAAATAGTAATTTGAAGTTAAATTTTTTTATTTTATAGTGAGATCTAAACATTTCTTATGGTAGAATTTGAATAAGGGATTCGAACTATCAAAATTCCCTTTTAAAAATTAAAATTATCTATTGTTTTCATTCAAACAACACAATTTATTTATGCAGTTTTAAAAACTTTGATAAAAAATAAAATCCTTCGTTCAAAAACACGTAAAAATTGGGTGGGTAAAATCCAAGTTACTCAATCGGGGAAAGCGAATGCTCTTAATAAGTATAATTGTTGTTTTCACAAACAAAGTCTTCATCAGCAAAGACAGGGTAAGCTGTTCGACAGAAACATCTGACTTTAATCTCACACTAAATATTCCGAAGTAAATGTTTGACCTCCATTTCATAATTAGTTTATTAGGTTTTGAACTAATCCTGATATTAATTATTATGTCCGAATGAATGGAAATCTTCAACGTCGAGAATTTCAAACATAAAATCGTAATACTTAATATATTGAAATCCCCCCCAAAAAATTTGATTAATATGGTTAATTTCGACTAATTCCATCAAATACAATGGAAATAGTAATCATGATTAGCTTGGCTTAAAGCCCCTAAACATAATACTTACTTTAGAAGACACATTCCTCATCCACGCACGGCACACAATCAAATGATTAAATTAAAATACAGGAAAAAAAACTCGAAAGTCACTTAATTATTGGACAAACATGTTATTTTTTCTTCTAAAAGTTATAAGCATATCTATCAATTAACATATTGCTACAAACATATCACTTCGATTACAAACATATCACTTTTTTTGTATAATAACATTTTTAGTCCTTAAAACTTATACATTCTATTAATTTTAGCATAATTCGAAACAATTTTCCATCAATATAGCCTTATTTTGTGATACCGTTAAAGCAAGCGAGCACATCAGATCAAATCAGTAGTTCGATAATTGAATTTTTCTATAAAGCAATAACAAGTTACTACTAAACTGTTATTATATCATGAAAGTAACAAGAAAGTAATATAACATTTATTGGATAAAAACAAGCAATTTAGGAGTGTAATCACTAATTTTGTCCGGGGTAAACCCATTTTTTTGTTTCACTTTAGTTAATGGGCTTGTGATGGGCTGTTGATTAATTAGTAATTATCTATATTTATATGTGTATTAAAATCGAAAAAGAAAAAAAAAGGAAAAAAAAGAAAAGCAAAAACACTACTATTAATATATGTGTATGCATTGCATGTTGTGTGCATATGTGATGTTTGTTTATATGTGTATATATATTGTACGTATGTATTTACTATTATCATTATCATGTGAGTGTAGGTAGGTATTGCATGTATTAGGTATATGTATTAATGTTAGTATGTTTGTTATTTTAGTATCATAAATGTGTGTCTCATGTACATAGGTGTTATGTAATTAATATTGATATATTGTGTAAGCGTGTATATTATATGTTTTGTTATCATCATCATCATTATTATTATTATTATTATCATTATTATTATTACTATTATTATTATTATTATTATGCTAACAGATTTGAAAAATATAAATGTAAACAGATTAAATAAATAAAGCCCAACTGTTTTATTTCAGTCCATTACATGTCTAAAACCCATAAATAATAATATTACATTATAAGCCCATTTATGGCCCAAGTATAATACAAACAAAAACCCCTAAGTCTGATAAATGGAAACCCTAGTTTGTTTATCCTTTGCGCAACCCAATCTGGACCGTTGGATCAAGGGCTGCTGATCGAACGATCCAGATCAAATAAGAGATCCTTCAGCTCCCCCATGCGCCACGTGTCGCCCATCCAACATTGCCACATCAACCTTGATGAAGCCATCTGGACCGTCCATCTCAAGAAGCATTTCATCCGTTGGATCAGATCTGATCCAACGGCCCAGATCGAGCCAACCGTTCGAAGTTGGCGCGTGTAGTCCACGCTCCAGCCATTCACCTTCTTCACGCGCCCACGCGCAGGTGTCGTTTAGTCTCCCCGTCCACGTGGCGCCACTACCGTACGGCTGCCGGCTCTCAACCACCGATCAAACACGAAAGCATAAAAAAGAAGGAAAAATCAGAACTATATCATCAACAGTGATAACAATTAAAGATTGCTTCGGATTTGAAACAATAGGCAATAGCATAGATTAGGGCAATGAGTGTCTGAGATTGATATAAGCATGTAATGCATCATTTGTAACACAGCAGCAGTTCGAACAAAAAAAAACAGAAGCAATAAACACAAAAATAGCCTTTCAAGGTATATCTTCTTCATTTTTTCTGTTTATCTGTATGTATGTATATAAAATGACAGAAAAATAGATTTAAAGCTTTACCCATGTAGATTTTCCTCGCGTCGTTTCGGTTTCCTCTGACCGACGCTCCTCCGTTGATAAGCCTGAGCCTCTCCAATGCTGAGTATGGTGAAACGGTAGAAGCACGCGGGCGGCGGAAGCCCTTCCTTTGATTCGGCTTTTGGATTTCTTAACTGGGAAGGGGTTGATTTTGTTAGGATAAGGTTAGGATTTAGGCTCGGGTTGAAAGCGGAGTTTTTTTTTGCCGGTTTAGGTTCGCAAGCCGCCGCCGAGCGGCGACCGATTTTTGGAAAAACACGGCGGAGTAGGTCGTTAGAATCTGGGTTCATGATGAACCCATATGAACGTGTTCAGAGCGTTTTGAGGGGGGTTGTTATAACACAAAAAATGGCCGAAAAGGGTTTAAGGTTCGGATAAATGGAGTATATATAACGTTATAATTTTAAAAATGGCATAATACCACTTTTAGTCCTTCTAAAATAATCAAGCCGGAAGGGCTTCCGCATGGTCCAATTACACAATTGATCCCTCCGTGTGGGATAATTGCCATGGGAAGCCATTCTGTCTTTTTAAACTACCCACGGGGTCCTTCGTATCTTCTTAAAAATTTCAATCACGTCCCTGTAATTTCTTTTAGTTTTGCCTTGGTATTTTATTTCCTTATAATCAGGCCCCCTTTCCAGTTTTAATTACGTTTTTTATTTGTTCCTTTTATTGTTTTGTTTGTTTAAATTTTGCACATTTACGTTCAATATTTGCGACTTAATTTTAAATTATTTTGTTAAATTGTGATGGTAATTTTAGAGGTAAAATTAGTTCGAACAGAAGGTATTTTAGGAGTTTAATGGGTACTTAGGTCTACCATAAATCAGAGGCGCGATCTATAATTCTACGTCAAATATTAATTTGTTGGTAAATTAGAGATTAGTAAAATATTGTAAACATTTCAATTTGTGATACGCTTTAGGATAAAAATGGAATTTTATAAGAAAAATAATGAAAATAAAAAGTGTTTTGAAATATAATTGATATTTTTAATAAACCATTGTTTGTTTTTATATAATGGATACTGTCAATATTATAATTTTAAAAAATAAGGTGGGATTTTGTAAGTGAAAATATATATAGGGCCTATAACACATAGTTTTTAAAGTACATAATATTATAATATATACATGTTTTAGAAATAATGTATGGTTTTTAAGGTATATTGAGTAATTTTGAAGAGTATAATTTTTTTGTACAAAATACAAAATTTTTGTATGATAATGCGAAATTGAAATAATATAGGGTTCTTGATATGATTTAAAGCATATAGAAGATTTGGCAAAAAAAATGAATAATGTATATTTTTAAATACTAAGTTTTTATATATATTATAACTTTAATACATAATTCATTTTGATGTATACTTTTAAATAATATGTTTTTATACATTGTATCACTTTAATACATAATGCACTCTAATGTATATTTTTCAAGTAATAAGTTTTTTATGTTATATTATTTAAATATATGATGGCACCTAAAATCTTTTGGGCCTTGTTTTTTTAGATTAGTTTCAATAGTTTGGGTCTATGGTTTGGGCTTAGATTGTAGAACTTAGTAGCCGACTCATAGTCAAATTAGTTAGTTCTTTTTAGGCTTAGATTATGAATAGTCAAATTAATTCGAACAAATCGTGTGCCCGACTCATAGGGGCACGATCCTAGAATTAAAATTAGCCCTAGATTTTTAAGCTTTAGTTAAATAAGAGTTTGAATTAATTTAGTGAATTTAAGTTTAATCTTGGCTTATTGGAGTAAATGTTAAATTCATTAAATTAATTTAACCTTTCTTAATCACTTCAAGGGAAAAATCAATTTTAAGTTTAACTTAGCATTAAATCGCAATTTAGCCTCCATAAATTGAGCTTCTTAATTCTTTTAGGGGTTAAATACATAATTAAGCTATATACATGTCAAAATAGGCCTTCCCTTTTAAATGTTTACTTCTATGCCCTTAATTGTTATACTTTAATTGACATCCATATAATCTTTAATCCCAATTGCACATTTAATCAATCTAAGTTATAAAAGGGGAGGTATTTATTAATTCAAATATTTGTGTCGTAACAGTCCGAGCTTAAAGGATGTTGATCAAATATTCGGATTAATTCTTACCGTCCCGAGGTAAATGGATTAAAAATTAATAAAATCATTACATCATACTTAAATGTTTGCATCATGCATAAAGGTGACGTATGGGGGTCGAATCATAAATTAACACGACAGTCGGGCTTATTCGATGTCAGTTTAATCTATAGACCGACATATCGTCAACCTTACTAATTAAATGTCTAATTAATTTGAACCCACCAATTTGATAAGGCCCGTGTAATCAAAGTTAGTTTTCATCTAGGAACTTCGAATTAAACTCAATCTAAATTTCAATAACTTTCATTCTCTTAAGAGCAACAAATTTTCTGGTATCGATTTCCGGGCGTGATGGGGATGCTAATCCTTCCCCACACGTAACCAACTTTCGGACCCTTTCGTAACGAATCTCTGGTTTTATGGTGTCCGGCCTACCTTACCCAAGTAGCCGGTGGCGACTCCAAATTTTCATTGTTTTGGAAAATTTAAAGTTTTCAAAAGAAATCCCCCATTTTTCAAAGGATTTTCATTAACAATTTAGGGGATAATTAGTAGCCGACTTATTTTCTAAACAAGCGCCCTTAACAAGGCAAAATTTCTTTTTCTCAAAAAGGAAGAAAAAAAGGGTCGCTACAAGGAGAAGAATAAAGATTTAAAATGATAGAATTTTTAAATATTAAGAGTTAAACTATTAAATTGTTTTGAATTAGGATCAAATTGATAGATTGTATAATTGAGTGACTTGTTTGTAATAATTTTTTAATTGAAATATTTGTAACAATTATTTAATTAAGTGATATGTTTGTAACTTTTAGAAGAAAATTACATGTTTATTAATCTCTCTGTCCCACTAAATTTGTCTAGTATTGACTTTTAAAAAATCAAATATTTTAAACTTTGGCCTTAAATATTTTAATTAATTAAAATTTATAAAATATATTTTTAAACTACTTAATTTAAGGTTTTTAAAACATATTTTTTCATTAATAAATTTAAAGCAATAAGAAGTTAAAGTTAAAAAAATTGACAAAAAAAAGTTAATACTGGACATGTTCAGTAAGTCAAATGGAGTATTAAACTTATAGTTAAGTCACATAGTTTACCCTAAATTATACCACTATATGCCTTTTGTGTGATTAACAAGACACATTCTTCGCCAAAATGGTTGGTTCAAGTGGTAAGCAGATTGATATCATTTAAGTATGTCTAGAATTCGAGATTTTGTGTATGCAGAAAATTTCGTCGGAAGACTCACTCACTCAAACTAGATGTGCGACACGTCAGTTCGGATTAGTACCTGGAATGCTACCCAAAAAACAACACATTCCTCAGCCACGCATGGCACACATCTGATGATTATATCAAAATTTGACAAATCCAAAACCTACTAAACTAATGGCATGTCAATTTACTTAAATCATTTTGCTCATAAGTTAATTATATAATCAATCAACTATGTTTATAGAATATAAGTTTATAGAATATTTCAATGCCCGCGTTGCCAAAGCAAGCTGTTTCTTGTATGATTTGGTCAAAACCAAAACCTCAAAGATCAATCATTTCTCAAGGCCAAGCTCACTTTTATCTTCTTCGTTACATATAAAAAGGAGCGTTGGAAAGAAAAGGATTTCTCCAAATCCATTGAACTCTGCAAGTGTTTCGACAGAATGAAGAAAGAGGCTAAACCCAGAAACATGATCTTGAAATTTCTGCCAAAAGCAGTTTCAGCTGTTGCCAGTGTCGGCTTTCAGAACCCTCCCTTCAGCCCTAGCAGAGACAAGAGAGTAACCAGAACTAGTGCAGGCAAAGGGTTGTTGTTGCCTGGTCCGATGATTTCGATAATTCCCGACGAAGCTCGAAGAAAATCAGAGGCTGAAACCTTTGAAACTCAAGAACCAACTTCACCCAAGGTGTCATGCATAGGAAAGATCAAGCACAAGAAGAACATCAAAAAGGCTAAGCGTAATTTGAAGGCTGTCTCTGAGTCGACTCATAAAAGTTCTTCTCATGGAGGAGTGAAGAAAGACTTGGGTGATGACGATAGTGCGCCGTCTTTGGGTCAAGTGAAGCGGTTTACGAGTGGCCGTGATCGTCTTGTTGGTTTTGATTGGACGGCTCAGATTGCAGTAACCGTGGAAGCACTAGCAGATCAGCATGGAGATGATTACTCTGATGAGGAGGGAAGAGAGCATAGCGACCTTGAAGATGAAGAAGGAGAAGAAGTGATGTTTCCTTTCTCGGGTGCAGTGGCGGTGGGTGGAGGAGAGTTGGCTTTGCAGCCAAGGAAAGAAATTAACATTTGGAAAAGAAGAACAGTGAATCAACCGACTCCCCTTCTGTTGAAATCCCGATAGTCACCTTGCGCAAATTGATATTAGTGATTTTTTATTTATTTTGAAAGGTAAAACATATTATATATTTGTCGTTAACTTGCATGTCAAAAACTTGTCAAAACCTAATTAGAGTAAAAAAGTACCCCAATCAGTGCCCAAAAGAAACACCAACCTCACATTCAAAATGTAAACAGCAAGCCATAGTACCCATCTAAATCACGCTTCAAACCTGGAACTCTACACCAGAAACGACCACCCACGCACTCCTAAAATGTTGCCTTTGTAAAGTAGCCTAGGCTCCCAATGACACCCTAAAGGCTGCGGGGCTACCGAAACAAAATCTACTGCTCTTCTTATACCGGGTTTTGCTAGTCGATCCGCGTCGGTGTAATTGTTAATCTCGTTAAAATTTTATTGTTAAACTTAAATATTATTACATCATTTTGTGTTACATAACTCATAAATTAACTTTTTAAAAAATTAAAATGTCACAACATTAAATTTAACAAAAGAGTTTTAATAGCACTAACGATTGAACCTGAATTTTTAATTTCAAAAAGTATTAGAAATTAAATTTCTAGAAATAAAAGTAGGAAAATAGTACACAGCCTTTGAGTATTATTTAGCTTCTTTCATTCATTTCATGGTAAAAGAAACATTTTTTTAGAGAAAATAACATAAGTTAAACAACTATGTATATTCTTTGGTTATCAAATTAAGAATACTTAACTTTTAAATTGCACCCAACATCAGTTTAATATTTGAAGAATTTGTTATTTCGATTAGTATTTTTTTTTTTTGAAAAGTTGGGATGTATGATTTTATTAAGCAAACTAAAATCATACAAAGACAAAGACATGAGTCTATGTTTAAAAACTCCCTTAAACTTATTTAGAAGAAAAAGAGTATACATTGTCAATGTCACGGGTTACTAAACGACACCGATTCAACACGTTACAAAACATTAACCATCAACTCTCCTGCCAATCCCAGATTTTGCAAGATCACCAGCCATCTTATTTTTGTCTCTATAAACCAAAACCAGCTTTCAGTCCAGATTCTTCGCTACGTTTAAACAATCCGCTACAATTATTTTGAATGTGTGGGGGCTCGACGAAGCATTGAGCAGCCAAGACACAGCGTTATTACAATCAGATTCAACCACCAAGCTCGCTCTACCCACCCAACTGGATCCGACGAAAAGAACGAGAGCTTTCTTGAGAGCTAATAGTTCCGACGAGGCAGGGTTGGTGCAACCAATATACTTTGAGAAACTCATAAGAACCTGCCCACTGTGGCCCCTCAAAGCTCCCCCGATTCCGGCAGGCTCGAAAGTCTACTTGACAGCACCATCCGTATTAAATTTGAGCACGCCCAAAGGAGGAGCAGACCAATCATTCTATGGTTCCGGGTTTTGAATAAAATCAGAGATTGACATTGAAGCATCCGGCCATTGGGCTCGAACCCACCAACTCAAACGAGTAATTTTTTTTTTTGAAAGAACTCAAACGAGTAAGAATAATATCAAACAGGGAAGCTGCCTCCTGACCTTTTCCTTTGAAAATAATTTCATTTCTGTTTAACCAAATAATTGACCAAGCAATGGCATAAAAAGCCATTTTCCACAATGGCTGCAGTTTCTTCAAGGGGCAGGCATTTAACCAATAACCAAAGAAAATTTTACCTTCGCCTGGGAACACACAATTCACCTTCCAGATGTTGCACTATCTACACCAAATGGACCACGCAAATGAGCAAAAGAGGATAAGGTGATTTACAGATTCCTCCACCAACCCGCAAATAGAGCATCTAGCGTCGTTAGAATAATTTGAATCACGTTTTTTCAGTTTAATTCTTGTTGGAATGCGACCATGTAAAAACTTCCAAACGAAACATTCGACCTTATGAGGAGAAAGACCCCCCATACTTGTGACCAGTCAAAATCAGATTGCACATTGGGTGTTAACAGAACGCACATATCTTTAGCAGTATAGCATCTCGAGGATGGCTTTGTCCATCGAATGCAATCATTAGAAAATAAACTCATGTTACAGCTCTCTAAAACATTCAAAAAATCAGACCAAACATGTTTTTCCCAATCGAACAGAGGTCTCCGCAAAAAAACTTGCCAATACCATCGCGAATTGGACCATGAACCAAAGTCTGAAATTCTCCCAGACATTCTTGCGGTGAGAGCGAAACTTTTTGGAAATAGCTCTTTTAAACTTCGTTCTTGCACTCATTTGTCTTCCCAAAAGTTTAAACTTTTTCCATCGCCCACCTGAAATATAAGATTTAAAATGAAGGGATCAATGTTCACATTTCGGTGGTCTAAAGCCTAATAATATCCTTCCAGATCCAGGATTTAGAAGCCCTGGAAGTGTTGGATGGAAGAAAATTTTCGTTTTCCCTCTCATATTTAGCGTTGATAATTTTTCTCCACAAATTGTCTCTTTCCACACTATACCTCCACAACCATTTATATAAGAGAGCTTGATTCTTAACTTCAAAGTCAACAAGTCTTAAGGCCCCAAATTGCTTCGAAAGGCATAAAATCTCCCACCTTACCCAATGTATCTTCTTATTATTAAAAGAGCCCCAAATGAATTTTGACACTAATCTATTTAACTCAGATGAGATTGACTTCGGCATCTTGAACAGTGAAAGATAGTAGATGGGAAGATTCGCAAGGATTGATTTCGCCAAGGTTACTCTTCCTCCAAAGGATAGGAATTTTACCTTCCATAGGGTTAAACGCTTTCAAAATTTTTCAAAACAGGTTGCCAAATCGTAGGGGAATTTCTTCCATTGCCAAGAAGCAAACCCAAGTATGAAAAAGGGAACTTTCCAGCATTGCAACGCAGATTAGATGTCCAGGACACAACTATTGACTGATCTACATTTATGCCAAATAGAGAAGATTTCTTCAAATTTAATTTCAGACCCACAACCAATTCGAAGCATCAAAGAACATTCTTGACATTTTGCACTTGAGAATCCCCAGCCTCGTTAAAAATTGTAGGTCGTCTGTGAATTGCAAGTGCGATACAGGAATGTTTTCAGTTCCAATTCTGACTCCTTCAAAGAAACCACATTCAACTGCTTTTGTTAGTGTTGCGCTTAATCCTTCAGCCACAAGGTTAAACAAGAGAGGAGAGAGAGGACATCTCTGCCTCAATCCTCTACTCATAGAAAAGCGCTCTGTAGGTGACCCATTTACAAGCACAGAGATGGATGCTGACGATACACAACTACGAATCCAGCTTCTCCATTTTCCCCTTAAACCCATTTTTCGCAGCATAAGGTTCAAAAATTCCCAGTCAACATAGTCACAAGCTTTCCGAAAGTCAGCCTTGAACACCACACATTCAGTCCCTCGCTTCTTAATACAGCCTACTATTCCATTTGCCAAGGGTGTTCAAAAATATTCGATCCAATTGATCTGATCTCGTTGATCAGATTCGAAAATTCGGATATTCAATCCGATTTTTATTTCAAGATCGAATATTCGATCCTATTTTAAATTTTTCAGACCGGATACGGATCGCAATATTTTAAGTTTCAGATTATTCAAAAATTCGAAAATTCAAAATTTTATTAATATTAATCTTGTTATATTTGACAATTTTATGCTTGTTATATTCAAAAATTTTAAAAAAAAACAAAATTTGCATAGATGTGAATAGCACTTTATTGTTTGTTATATTTAAAATTCTAAATTTTTTATAAATACGACATTCAAATTCAAAAAAAATAATTAAATCTAATTATATTTCCGGATAGTCAAATATCTGAATATTTCGAATATCCGATTTTTTCTAGATCGGATATAAATCACTATATCGTCGATCCAAAAAATCGGATATATAAAAAAATTAGATAGGATCCGATCCTTTTTCTCCTCAAAAAGGCGTTTCAACCGATTACTAGTATTCAAATCAATGGATTTGAAGTTGCACTCTAGATCTTCAAGCTCAAAGCTGTTAGAGGAATTATAAATATTATAAAAATGCCTCTGAACCTCTATTCTGATCGCAACTGGATCGTTCATGACCCTATTATCGATTCTGAGTGAGTGGATTCAATTTGATCTTCTTTTAGCCGATACCGTTAGATGATGTTACTAATTTTGTTCGGAATTTACCCGCTTTTTTTTATTTGTAATAATAGGCTTATATATATATATATGCTACTAGGTGATAATAAAATAATGATGTTAAGTGGTTGTATTATAGGTATTGGGCTCATGTGTATTATATGTATACTAAGTACGTGTCATTAGTGTGTGTTTATTATATGTATGGTCATTAACTATTTAAACATGAACATTTATGTGTTGTTTGTCAACCTTGCATGTAATATACAATTGTATGTATGTGTTATTAATATGTTAGTGTGTTTACTATTGTTTTAATATCATTAATGTCTAAATGTGAGTTTGAATATGTATATTGTATGTGTTGCTTGCATGTATGTATGTATGTATTCATTATTATTTTAATGTCATTAATATTTAACTATGAATGTGAGTATGTATATTGCATGTATTATGTATATGTGTTAATGTATGTGTAATATGTATACGTATATGTATATTATGTGTAGTATTATTATTATCTAAAATTAAAAACAAACAAAAGAAACAGATTATAGTTAAATAATTAAAGCTCAATGTTTATATATAAGTCCAAGTCCATTTACAATCTGCCCATTTATTTATATATATTACATGTGGCCCGATAAGGCACAATTTTATTAAGAAAACCCTAGCCTAATCTAATTGCCATTCCCTTTTGCGCAGCCTAACTCTCACCGTCATATCAACTTTAGATCTGACGGTCCAGATGTCTCCACGCGCGCGTGTGGAACACGCGCCGACCGTTTAGCTCCCGCGTATGATGCACGCACCGGCTCTTGACTTCCACACTCGAGTGTGATCCACGCCCCGGACAACCTCCATCAACGCCGAAAATTACGCCGACTCTCAACCACCAAGCCAGAGAAAAACATAAAAAAATGAGATATCAGAATCATCATCATCCACAGTTCATTCATTTAATTTTTGCTTAAACATGTAAACAATAGGATCAATAGGCAATGAGTGATCTGAGGAGCATATAAGCAATGTCAACCACTTTGTAACCCCTTAAGTTTCCGAACGTGGAAAAATCTAGAATCAATACAAACAAAGAAAAAGCCTTTCAAGGTATTTCTTTTCCTCATATATTCGAAATATGCATGTGTGTGTATATATAACAGAGTCTAGGGTTTACCCTCGTGCCGCCATGCTTTCCTCGCCGGTGATAAACCTCATGGTCTTCCGAGACCATCCGATGGTGAACCGGTGGGGAGATAAACGCCGGAGAGTGGTTTCAGAGTGGGGGGTTTCAGCCTTAGATTTCTTTTTTGGTATCTATTTTAGGGTTTTAACGGCAAAAGAATGTTGATTTTGGCAAAACTAGGTTCGAATCTAGGTTTAGTATGAAAAACGGGGGTTTCTGTGGGTTTTTAGGCTCGTCGGCTACCGGTTGGAAACTAGGTAATTCCCAAATTTTCAGAGGATTCCGGGGGGGGTGTTATAACAGTTTGGCCAAAAGAGGGCTGAATTCGGCTAAGGGGTATTTATAGAGTTATAACGTTTTAAAAATGGATTGATTACATTTTAAGGGCCTCCGCCCTAAAGTAACCACGCCCGTAGTCCTTCCGCATGGTCCAATTGCAGCATTAGTCCCTCTGCCCCATTTTAATTATAACCCAAGCCATTCTGCCTTTGTAAATTACGTCCTAGGTCCTTGAAACTTTTCGATCGTTTTTAATTTAGTCAATTTTTCACCAGTTTAAATATCTTTAATTTTAGCCCCCAATTTTCAATTTATCCAATTTAGTCCATTTTCCAGTTTTAAATTTTATTTATTTATTCTTTTCCATGCATTTTTAGTTTAAATCTTGCACATTTATTTCCCGTAAATTTCAGTTTAATTCCTGTGTTAATATTGCTTGCTTGTGATTGTTATTTTGTGGGTGAAAATTAGTTCAAATAGCATATATTAAGGATTAAATATGCACATAGTTTTAGTATAAGATAAAAACCTTAAAAATGTAATATATATATATATATGTATATTTATGACTAATATATATATTTTAGATATAAAGTAGAAATTTGTAAAATGAAATATATATATATATATATTAACCTATAATATATATGTTTTAGTATAAAAATAGAAATTTGTAAAAATGTAATATATGCAAACGTTTTTTATATATAGCGTATATATTTTTAGTATATGGTAGAATTTTAAAAAAAATGTAATATATATTTTAGATATATATAATGTATAGTTTTCAAAGTATATGATGGAATTTTGTAAAATATAATATATATATTTATGACCTATAATACATAGTTCTCAAAGTATGTGCTATAATTTTATAAAATAATACATATATGTTTTTGATATAATGTATAGTTTTCAAAGTATATGATAGAATTTTGTAAAATGTAATATACATGTTTTTTATATACAATATATAGTTTTTGCGAAAATGTACAATATATGTTTTTGTTTGATATATATGTATATATTTTTAAAGTCTGTCCATTATTTTCTTTAAATAATGAACAATGTTTAGTTATGTCTATATTTACTTGTATTAATTTAGTGTGATTAGTGTAGTCCTTATGTTATTAAGTAGAATTAGTCAAATTAATTAGATTAATTATAGGATTAGGTTCTTTAGGGCCTTAGTTAGGTTAGGGTTTGAATTAATTTAGTGAATTTAAATTTATCCTTGGCTTATTGGGGTAAATGTTAAATTCATTAAATTAGTTGAATATTTCTTAATTACTTTTATGATAAAATTAATTTCAAGTTTAGATTATCGTCAAATTACAAATTAGTCACCATAAATTAGGTTTCCTAATCTTTTGGGGCTAATTAATTTAGGGTAAGCATTATTATCATCTAGTTAATAAATAGATCACTAATTAGGCTTTCTAATGAGTTGGACCTTCCTTTTGTGTATTTATATTTGTACCTTTGATTGTCATGCCTTAATTGTCATTCATATAACATTTAATCTTAACTGCATTCCTAATTAATCTAAATCGTAAAAAAGAAGTAGTTATTAATTCCAATATTTGTGTTGTAACAGTCCGAGCTTAAATGATGTTGACCAAATATTCAGATTAATCCTTACCGTCCCGAGGTAAATAGATTAACAGTTAACAAAATCATTACATCGTACTTAAATGCTTGCATCATGCATAAATGTGACGTACGAAAGTCGAACTATAAATTAACACGACAATCGGGCTTATTCAATGTCGGTTTAATCTATAGTCCGATATATCGTCAACCTTATTAATTAAATGTCCAATTAATTTGAATCCACCAATTCGATAAAGCTCGTGTAATTAAGGTTAATTTTCATTTAAGAACTCTGAATTGAATTCAATATAAATTTAAATGATTTTCATCTTTTTAAAAGCAACAAATATTTGGGTATCAATTTTCGAGCGTGAAGGGGTATTAATCCTTCCCCACGCGTAACCAACTCTCGAACCCTTTCACAACGAATTTCTGATTTCTTATAATGTCCGACCTACCTTACCCAAGTGGCCGATGGCAACTCTTAATTTTCATCGTTTTCAAAAATTAAGGTTTTCAAAGGAAATCTCCATTCTTTTAAAAGATCTTCATTAATAATTTTAGGGGATAATTCGTAGCGCCTAATTTATGTACAACCTACTCGATTGTCTTGTCCTTCCCACAGATGGAAAAAGTTGGTGTTTCTGTCACCATCAACAATCCACTAGACTCGAGATTTCTGTCTCCACTCTCGTTCCTCTTGCCTTAACAACTCCCATAATTTACATCATAGTGCTTAAATTTCCTTTACAGTCGAAGGATCTACTTGTCCCCCCAGCAATTTGGCACTCTAAAATTTCAATACCCTTTTCTATAGACGTGATCGATCCCTTCTTATTTCTTTTCTTTTCTCTTTCAACCTAATCCTTGATGGCAACTTTCAACTTTCTAAGCACAACACCAATCCCCGACTCCTTTGATTTTTTTAGCAAATAGGATATCATGTCATTGAACTTTGCAATTTCCAACCAGTGGTTAAAGAGTTTGAAAGGCCTTGGACCAGACTTGAAACTCTCAACAAATAATAAGGGTTGGTTATGGTCTGAGATTGATTTCGGAAGAGCCTGTAGTACTAAGCCTGGAATCAAATGCAAGATTTTTGAGGAAATAAGAACTCTATCCAGTTGACACATAATGGTGACATCCTGCAATTGCTCCAAGTGAATTTGCTACCGGAGAAAGGGATATCCACCAGACAAAGTCATCAATAAATTCTGCCAAACAATTCATATGATTATAGTTGAAAGAAAGGCATATCTTTTCCTCTTTGCTTTTTATTGTGTTGAAATCACCTCTAATGACCCACAATCCACCTAGGGAGGAAATGACAGACTGGATCGCCTCAAAGATGGTTTTTTTCCACTGGATCATTTGGAGCGTAGACATTGATCCACCCACACTCCAGGCTGAATTCTAGAAGCCTTCCGACAATGAAAGGGAAATTCCGATGAGTATAACTATAGCTCAAATTAAACACTATTGGATCCTAAATACATGCAATTCCACTAGAAAAACCAATTGTCGCACTAGCCAAGAAATTATCACTGATATCGCTCCAAAACAATTTGATTTTTACCCTGTCGAGTTTCTCCAGCTTTGTTTCTTGTAGAAACAGGATGTTGACCTTTCTTCTTTAATCAGGCTTTTTAGTGCAGTTAAAACGAAATAAGTGGCTGAATTTTTAATTTAAATTCAAACCGAATTAACTATTTTTTATGATATTTAAAATCTATACCAAAACCCCCATTATAAATAACATACCGTTATTAGTTATTATTCAGTTACTCTATCTAAAGATTCATTATATTCAAAACTTTCAAACACAAAATAGAATCAAACAATTAAACCCTTCGAACGTGTATAAAGGTTTCTTTTCTTTTTATTCGAAAAAGAAAATAAAAAAGGCAAACTTTCAATTGCTGGAATAGCTCTGTATTTCTCCGGCTTGTCTAGGCCACGGACATTCCAAGAAACAAAATTTAGGGTTTTTTATAAGAGTTTAATAGTACGCCAACAACTTACCTCGGATAACAACTTTCCCAATTATGGCTCTCCATTCTCCAATTCGGCCAGGCCTTCAATATTCTTCTCCATATTCTCCTTGAACCGAAAACCTACAGCTTCCCCAACCTCTAGGTTCTTTTTTGCTTCGAACGTGGGTATGCCATTTGATTCATCATCATCTAGCGATGATTCTTTTTGGGCAGCTTGTTCCTCTGGGAATTCATCGATCCAACCATAGATTCCACAGCATCTGCTTGATTCACTTCCTCACTCAAACCAGACTCCAGAGATAAGGCTTCCCCTGACCGCTTATTTTAGTCTTTCTCCTTAATATGTCACAACTCCTCGGACATAGGTTAGAGAAAGACTTGGATCAACACTAATGGTTTGTGAGTAGAGGCCCAAAGAAAACCCGACCCTTTTTGCTCTTCTTATTTTTTATTTCAGGGGAAATACCAATGTTTTTCACACCCCTACCAGAAATTAATAAACCTTTATCATTTTTTAGACATAAGTTGGATTCATCACTGTTGGGAAAAGCCATATTGATAATGGGTACTTCGTGCAATCCAGACACTGGGGCTGTCTGGCCTAGAGTCGGATCAACAGATGGTATTACTTGGGGCCTATTAACTAAAAGAGGCCCATCAGACATATCAACCCAATATCGTAAGGGTTACCAACTAGTGAACTGCCTACGGTCGGTTGAAACTTTGTCATGTATGAACGAGCCATTAGAAAGAAGGTCCTCCATATACCCAGGCTCCGGGCTATTTCCCGAAGCAGTTTCTCGATGTTGGCCCTCACCGCGTGCATGATCAAAGCCATTAATGTTTTCTGTTGGATTAAAATCCGTAATAGTGGGCACATATGTATAATGTATATTGCTATTTTAAAGTACGATACAAAATTAAGTGACCAATTATGTTAGGCGTGTCATGGGTATTAAAATGTCATGGAAATAAAAGTGTAGATACCATAAGATGTATTTATAATTCGATGAGGGGCAGAGTTATAAATACTTAATAGTTGATTATTAAATCAACTATATAAAGAGGTAGTGGTCCCCAAGAAATAGGTTAACTTGTTTTTCTCTCCTTCCCCGTCAGAGAGTTTTACGTCAAGAGAAAACTTATATTCTTGGAAGATCAATACCAAAGATTTGGGATTTCAACATCAAGATTCAAGGTTTTCAATATATCGATTGATTCAGGTACGCTTCCGCAATTCAGTTCATTCAGTTTATTGTTCTTGATGATTTGACATGATAGATCCTGGGTTTAGATTTCATATTTAGTTATGGTTTAATTCAAACAAGTGGCATCAAGCCAGGTTATGTTAAATCATTAAAAATCGATTATGAATTCAGGGTTTGATATTTCAAAAGTTCTTTTTCTATTGTGCGTTAACGTTTTGTCGCGTTAATAATGGGAATTTACAATCACATGATTGTTTGGTGAATTGTAAATTAGGTTTTTAGTTTGTTGCTGTTAATCGACAATTGAAAATTGTTTTCTCATTCGGAATCTAATGTTTTTTAGTCTCCATTAATTAGGGTTTGGTTATCATACGTTCCGGAATTCTGAATGTTGGTATATTATGTTTTGATTTATTATGTGCGATAACCCTTTACTGTTATCGTTGAATTTAGGGTTTTTAACAGTAATGAATATTCGTGCCTTTTATGAATTTATTAGCTACTGTAAATTTTTTTGATTATGGATTTATTTTAAATAATGATATTGCTTTTACTTGTTTAGTAATCGTCTATAAGAACTCGGGTTATGAAATATATATTTTTATTTAAAATATATATTTAATTCGGTTGGATCAAAATTTTAGTTTTGATCGTTAGTAATTTAGAAAGAAAATACAAAGTTTGACTTCGGCTTTGTCATGGTAAATTTATCGCGACTTATAAACTTTATATTCAGAAGCTCTTAAATTTTTATATTCAGATTAGTCTAATAAATTACGGTTGAACTTGTTGAATCTTGTTTAGTTTTGCACAAAATCTTTAGCTTAAATTTGTTTGACATTATGCCATTAATGTTATCTACGGAATATACATTTGGTTTTGGTTTTGGAAAGCATGACATTCATCTTATGAAATTCATATTTTATTCAGTTTGACCAAGAGTTTCAATTGTGATCATTAGGTTATTATGGATATTTTAAGGTTTTATGTGATAATTATATGAATTACTCATCTGTATGATACTTATCATTTTTGAATTTTAGTTAAAGATTGGTTGTTTTGAATTCAATCTTTTATTTTGATAAATGCATGCTTAAGGATTTTTTTTGAGAAACAGTCAAAATTTTCAGTTTTTTTTTTCAATTTATGATAGCCCCATTCAGACAATCTTGTGTTGGGTTATTTCGGAAACTTAAGTGTTATCAGAAATTTCAGTTTTGACTGTTATAAAATTTTAAATTTGAATATCGGTATATTTATATTATATATTTTGAGATAAATTAATTAAAGCATTAAGTCACCAAAGTGACCTCTATTGTGGAAATTATTTTATTTTAATATATAGAAGATTTTGTGCATGTAAGTCGGATTATGTTAGTATTAATTGGCCCAAAGGAATGTTAATAATTAAAATTATTACATGTGCAAATGTGGTAATAAACATGGGGTAATTATTCAGTTTTATATGTGAGCAATAAATCGGCCTAAAGGAAGATTTTTGTTTGACATGTTCTTATTATCAATGTTTGATTACTGTACCAAGATATCACTTGCAAGTTAATGTTTTGTCCAAAGATGAAATATTAATGGAGTGCCCGGTATCTTGATATGAGGTTTACCTTTATTCAAATTTATTATTATTTTGGTTATCTTTTAATTTGATTGAAAGATAAAATTAAGACAAATATTTTGAAACAATTAAATTCATATTTTGGTTTTGGGTGTCTAATATTTTAATGGATTAATTGAAACATAATGTCACCAAAGTGACCGTTTTTGTGTAGATTAGTTTATTTAAAATATTAAGATAATTATGGGTTTTTGTAATTCATGCGCTTTATTAATTGGCCCAAAGGAAAGTTAATATTTGGCAGAATTACAACGACAATAATGGCGATAAATGTGTGACAATTATAAGGTATTTTATGTAAGCAATACGTTAGTCCAAAGATTAATCTATTGTTTGACATAGTTTATTGTCAATGTTTGATTGCTACAACAAGAGTACCGCTTTCTGATTAATATTCTTGTCCAAAGACTTGATATTAATGTTGTGCTTGGTATCTTGAGGGGAACTAGCCATTATTTTGAATTTATTTGTTTACTTATGAATATTTATGTGGGCTTGTTTTTATTTTATTTGCTTATTTTGTTCTATATTTAGGTAATTTATTTTTCTTTGTTACAATATCTCATTAAATACATTCTACACTCATGTTTAGTGAAACTAGTTTCAAGGAATAGAAAAGACACTTACATAAAGTATTTGGTTGTATGAACATAGACCTTGCACTAAGGAAGAACAACTCGCACCTCTCATGGCGGTAAGCACCCATAAAAGGGATTTTGAGAGGTGAGTTCGTTCAAATTGCATGATTTTAATGATCATAAAGTGCAACATTCTAGAATTCTTTAGGAGCACAAATCTAAAGATATTACTCATACTAAGGGTTTCCTTGATAAATTTGAGAAACATTTTATTAAAAAATGTTAAGGCTATGACGTCACTTTTGACTTACTTGATGTCTATGAAGTATAAAGATCAAGGAAATGTGAGGGAGTATATTATGAAAATATTTAATATTGCTTCAAAACTTAAGGTACATAAGATCGAACTTTCTAACAATTGTTTGTTCTTATGATTTTGGTATTGCTTCCTATACAGTTTAACCAATTCAAAATTAGTTACAACTGTCAAAAGGAGAAATAGACTATAAATGAGCTTATTTCTCATTGTGTTAAAGAGGAAGAAAAGTTGAAGCGTTATAAGTGTAAAAGTACTCATTCGGTTAGTGCTCATTTAGTTAGTGTCTCTAAGAATAAGGGCAATAAAAAAAAAATAGAATAAAGTTGCTAAAGGTCCTAATCAAAAGAAACAACAATAAGTTACAAAGTATTGATTCTTTTGTATAAGTTAGGACACATGTGAAGAAATTAAACTTCAAAAGTGAGCAACTACTTCGGCTATTTTGAGTGATCCATGGGCTGTAAATTTTATGATCCCACAATAAGGATTATTTTAAGGAGAGGTTTAACATTTTTAGGATGTTGAGTTTGGAGGGAGAAATAAGGTTAGATACATTGCTATTGAGGGGAAGTTGAATTATAATTTAATTCATACTATCACTTTTAATGATGTTTAGGTTTTTACACCTATCATTAATCAAGAAGTGAATCAAGTACCTCAGCAAAACAATGTTGAACAACTCTCATTCAAGATAAGGTAATTGTTTCAGAAGAACAAACTCAACAACCTTAAAAAAAATAAGTGTCATTAAAGATATCCACGAGAGGAAGGAGAAATACTATTCTAGATTATTACTTTGTATTTATTCAAGAAAATAAGGATAATAATGGAATGATAGAAAATGATTCAATCATTTTTATCAGATCATAAAAGTTCGACTCTCAAAAGTGGGTTGATGTCATTCAAGAAGAGTATAATTTTATGCAAGACAATAAAGTTTAGGAACTTGTCTCATTATGTGAAGGTGCAAACCAATTGGTTGTTAATGGATATTTAAAACCAGGAGGGATGCAAATGATAATGTGGGCAAGTATAAGGCATGTCTTGTATCTAAATGATATACTCTAAAAGAAGACATTGATTTTGTGGAGACTTTCTCTCAAGTTTCATTAAAGACTCTTTCAAGATAATCATGACGCTTGTTGCTTATTTTAATCTTGAGCTACATAAGATGAATGTTAGGCTTGTGTTTTTCAATGACGACATTGAAGAAATGAATTATATGGTACAATCATAGATTTGTGTCTAATGATACAAAATCAATAATATGTAAATTAAATAAATTCATCTATGAGCTTAAGTAGGACTCTCATTAATGAAATTATAAATTTCATATTGATTATTTCATTCGGCTTTGAGATAAATTTGGTTGACAATTGTATATACTACAAGTTCAGTGGGAGTAAACCAAGTGATACTCAAATTGCTAAAGAAGACAAATTTAGTCTTACTCAATGCCCTAAAAGTAACCTTGAAATTTAAAAAAAAAATACAAAAGATTCCATGTGCATAATCTATTGAGAATTTAATTTATGTTCAAGTATGTATGCGTTCGGATATTGCGTACATTGTTGGAATGTTAGACAGATATTTAAGCAATTCTAGCTTGAACCATTGGATAGCAGCCAATAGGGTTATGAGATATGTTTAGAGAACAAAAAAAAATTTATTACATGCTCACATATCGGAGTTCTGGTAAGTTAGAGATCATCAAGTTTACAGACTTCGATTCTATTAGAATATTGATGCAAAAGAATTTTGTCACATGGGCTGCTAATTATAGATTGAATAGAAATACCACTTCGGTTATTTTGTGACAATAAATATGCATTCATTTATTCTATAAACAATAGGAACACTTTAAATTTGAAGCACATAAATATTAAGTTCCTAGTTGTTAAAGAAAATTCAGAGTGGTTGTGTGTCTATAGAGCATGCTGATACAAACTCCATAATTGCGCGCTTATTAAGAAACTGACACCCTAGGTCTTTCATGAGCACAATACTCATGTGGGTGTAATGTTATTTAAGGATATTCAGTTTTAGTGGGAGTTTGTAATTTTGAAAAATGTTCATTCGTTTTAGACACAATTTCGGTTACTTCAGTTTAAGGATATTTTAAAATTATTTTCTACAGAAATAAAGTTATATTGGTTTATGCACACTCTGAATTCAGTAAAGTTTGATCTCGCTAAGGTTTATGAGGACCGGTTGGAAATAGACATGTTTGGTTCACATTTCATGTAATTTTCCATGCTACGCATCCATGATTGATCTATGTCATTTGACTATATTTGTATACGTGACCATTGATGGGTCTTGTCATGATTGATACGACAAAGGCTGCTTTGATCCTATATGGATATAGTTGATGGACGAGATTGTTACAGAATACCTATTATAGCAAATTTTTGAGCTCATAAGGTTATACATTTGTCAGGAAACATATGTTGCCCAAGTGAGAGATTGTTGGATTAAAATCCGTAATAGTGGGCACATATGTATAATGTATATTGCTATTTTAAAGTACGATACAAAATTAAGTGACCAATTATGTTAGGCGTGTCATGGGTATTAAAATGTCATGGAAATAAAAGTGTAGATATCATAAGATGTATTTATAATTCGATGAGGGGCAGAGTTATAAATACTTAATAGTTGATTATTAAATCAACTATATAAAGAGGTAGTGGTCCCCAAGAAATAGGTTAACTTGTTTTTCTCTCCTTCCCCGTCAGAGAGTTTTACGTCAAGAGAAAACTTATATTCTTGGAAGATCAATACCAAAGATTTGGGATTTCAACATCAAGATTCAAGGTTTTCAATATATCGATTGATTCAGGTATGCTTCCGCAATTCAGTTCATTCAGTTTATTGTTCTTGATGATTTGACATGATAGATCCTGGGTTTAGATTTCATATTTAGTTATAGTTTAATTCTAACATTTTCATCATTTGTTTCTTCCTCCGAGGCCCATAGGTCCTCCCAATTCTCACCAGTTGTTGGACCACCATGGCTATCAAAATTTCGGCAGAGAGCTCCCGATCGTGACTGTTTATTTTCTCTTTGTCGATCCATACTGGCTCCTCTACAAACTTTTTAGTTTTAATTTTGACCTTCGACTTCATCCCTTCAATTGAGACCATAATTGATGAAAGGATGTCAGTCGTCTTTCCCACTAACACAAGAATTTTGGCTCTATCAAGTCTTTCCTTACTAGCTGTTTCTTTCTCAACTTCTACTACTATGCCCCATTGGCTAACAATGCTGATAAATAAGGAGGAATGCCATATGTAGATAGGAACCCCTTTCAGTGACACCCACACCTTAACTATTTTCTATGATTCCGAAAGAGCTAATATGAAGTCAAATCAGATGTCTAGAACATTCTTCATGTTCCTCAATGCCATGTTTATGAGTTCGTCTGAGTTAAAACAAACAATTGCCAAATAACCGTGACAAGGACTCACTTTACACGGGAAATCACCCGCCGTAATCGATTGACGAATAATTTCAGTACTGTACATAGGTTTAATCTTCCCAGCCAAACATCTACGAGCCCATTTCAACTCCTCATAAGGGATTTCTACTTTCAGGGAGGAATCTATCGTTACCTGGATATTTGTGTCCGTTTTGGAATCATCACGTTCCTCTGCAGATTTCGTCTGACAAGCTTCAGGCTTTTCCCATCATCCTCGGGATTAGCGACCTTATCCCTTCAGGACTAGTCCACTAAAATTTCATACAAATGTGCAAATAAAAGTAAATCTTCCATGAAAATTAGCATATCATCAAAATTCAAAAACCTTCACGGATCTACTTGTCTCTAGCCAAATGAGACACTTTACGAGATAAAAAAGGAGTGGTGAGCGAGCCAAACTATCAGACAGATTGTTCCACTACACAGTTCCGCTTACATCGGCTAACAAACCATCAAACGAGTGTGGATCAATCTTTTCTATAACCACCAACAAAATCAAATCAGAAAAGCTAGTGCCGTGAGGATCTCTTTATGAGCATCAAATGACTGCTACGATATGTTGAAATCGTGCCAAATGACAGATGAAACGAACCACAAAAGCAAATAAAAAGCGTGCCACAAAGACATGAAACACATGCCACAAGAGCAGAGATTTTTATTAGGTTAAGCAGTATTAAGACAATATTAACAGATGAAATAAACTGCAAGAAAAATAATAAACACAGGTGGTCGACAGCCAGACTAAGACTAATTGCCGCCACCGATTAAGTAAAATAGAGATAAAAAAATTACGGCAGCTATGAAGAGTAAATTAAGTTTTAGAGAAAAATTAGGTTTTACCTATTTCTTCATCTTTCTAATTTTCTCAACTTTTTAAAACGTGAGAAACTTTTCAAAAAAGCACATTTCCATATTTTATATTTTTTGGATTTTTTTACAAAAGATTAAAAAAAACTTTTCATTTTCTTTCGAATTTTATGTATTTACCCAAAAAAACTTATTAAAATTTTTAAAACATTAAAAAATTATTTTTATGATATTTTAATTTTTTCGATATTTTTTATTCTATATATATATATTGTGCCATGAAAAAGTAATCACGCTTTTTTAAAAAAATAATAAATCTTGAAAACATTTTTTTGGATATTTCTTACCGTTTTTAGTTTTTACATATATTTTTTAATTCATTGTCTTAGAGAACATTTGTTTTTTTTGATGTAATATCTAATTTATTGGCTTGTTAATTCAGACCGGGTACTACAGATGTCTATTATGGGAGCGACCTTTCTAATACAATTTCTCAATTACAACGCCTGAGTTCGAACCCCTACTCTTGCAAAAAAGATCTAGTATCTTATCCCACTATACCAACTAATTGTTAGTTTGAAGAAAAAATGTTAGTTGTAAGGGAGGACGGTTGGTTTGAAAGGATGCATATCTTGAATTTGATTTGAAGATAATAATTATACGAAAAGTTCCAAGTATAAGCAAGCGGAAGATTAGAAACATCTATTCTCCTCGCTCCTACTGCCGTTTTTTTATCAACTAAACATACCTTTTTAATTCTATTTCCATTGTTTTAAGAAGGAAATTGACCCATTGTTTCTCATAGTTATACGTAATAGTGAACTTTGAATAACCCATTTTAATTGAGGAAGGATCAAGTTCTTATGATTAATCAACCTCGACTGTTTGTAAAACTTGGTTATACCAGCACTTCATAATAATTTCGAGCAAAAGCTTCACTCATTCTGATAGGCAAGAGCCCCTGTTTAACTTATTCAAGACAAGGTGACACGCGAAAGATAAAAATCTTTCGTCTTTTTCGGTGTCTCTTTATATGTCCCAACACTAAAATTATTAAAAAATTAAATTCTAAACTGTAATCCTAAATTTTAAATCTTAAATCCCGCACCATATACCCTAAAAATACACCCTACCATAAATTTCTTAAATCCTAAACCTAATTTTTAATGTGAGAGCATAAGTAAGGCACCGAAAAAGTGCAGATGATTTCTATCTGACACACAACTCCAAACAAACATTTTTTATACTATTTTTTAAAATGAATTTTTAAATTTAAAATTTGAATATTTAATATTATTGTCAAAAATTATTTTAAAGTAGAAACAATGTCTTCTTAAATATTATTTTAAAAATATATTTAAAAATTAATGATATAAATAAATGATAAAACTTTGACACACATGATGTATAAAACTAATTTTACACAAGGACGTGTATTTACACTATAAAAACCCAAATACTAAATTTCTAACCCTAATCTTGAAAAACTAAACCCAAAACTTTAAACCCTATACACTAAATTCTAATCACTAACCTTGAATTTTAGACCCTACAATCTAAACTCTTAATTTTAAATCCTAAACTAAAACCCTAACCCATAAAACTAAAAAACACGTGTAAACTAAAATTTTCTACACGGCCTATGTATCAATTTTTTTTCATAAATAAAAGCAAAGTAGTGATTTTGATTAAAAAGTTTTTAACTTTTGCGGAGTGGTGTAAACGGCCATGGACCTTACGTGACGGTAATCGTGTTGTAATATGGCGAAGATGATTACCCAGGACAGTTTTGATGTGGTCCAGTTCTGGCAGCCACCCATTGGAGTTGCTGCTCTGGTGCAATTGGACATGCTTGAGGGCGTAGGCCATGCGAATCAAGTGCTGGATGCGCACGATGTAGGTGAGGTGGGATGATGTGGCCGTGGTTGTGTGTGGCTATATTGGTGGTTTAGTTTTCTGTTGTTTTTTTCTTGTTGTGGTTTGTTTCATTATGATTTGTGTTAGTTCCTCGCTCGTTTGTTTGGGCGTATGTTGTTGTAATTTGACTCTTTATTACTATGAGTGTATTTTTTTCGTTTATTTAAGTTTAAAGATATTTTTAATAAGGCAGTTGATCATAAATTTTTTATCAAAAAAATAATGTAGTAAAAGACCCTATTTAATAACTAAACCCCTTCTACTTCATCTTTCAGTACTTTTTTCACCAGCCACTGGGAATAGAGTTTAATGTGTAGTGGCCCCAAATATGCAGTTTAAGAGTTTTAATGCACCTTCATGTATTGCCAAAATTATAGAATCTTTAACTCAACCATCACTTTCAAATTCTGGCAACTTGAGGGGTGAAGATATCGGCACCAAAAGAGAATCGGTATGACTAGCTATTAGTTAGCAATGTTTCAAAATTTTGGTAGACTTTATTGTAAAATAAGTGTCTTAATTATATTTTCACTTTAAATGTATACAACTTTTTATCAGAAACTCAATAAGTGGTTTAAGTGAAAAAACGGATGATGATTATCTTAGGAGATTCAAATTCAATCATTTTGTCTGTAAGGTGTGTGCATTGTCAAAGGGTCAAATATATATATGAACATATACTACATTGTAATCACCTTTAAACTATTCATTTTTTATCAAAATAAACGGTTAATATTTCATTTCATAATATTTTAAAAATTATCGGTTAATTATAGTAAAAAAAAAAAACCTATCATCCAATGTATGCATGACACCTTTTTCTTAATTCATTTATTTTAAAAAAATCATAAAAAACTTTATTTTAAAAAACCATAAAATTTTCGTATTTTTCATAAACCCCAAATCCCCAACTCCAAATCTTTAATTCTTCAAATTCATCATAGGTCTCAAATCAACCACCAATATCCACCCTTATGTCGTCAATTTGGTTTTGGGCGTAGAACATATCTGCCAAGTGGTACCCATTCAATATCTTTCAATTCAATATCTTTCAATTCAATAATTATATGACAAGTGGGTCTACACTTTTGTCGTCGTACATTGATGAACGATATGTCAATTGAACGGCGAGTACGATAAACAAACAAATAAGAGACTTTATTGTTGCGACAACAGTAATAATATAGTATTTGACGACAGTAGATTATTTAGAGTTTTGAGTTAGAGATTATTTTAAAAAAATAAAAAAATTAAAAACTTAACAACTTAAAACATAACAGAATAAAACCTTAAAAACTTAACTTTTACTAAAAAGAATTTAGACACTTACAATAAAAATGGTATATAATTTAAACATTTGATTTGTATTATTTGAGATCCATCTTTATAATTTTGTATTAAAATGGAAACTTAACCATTTTGTATTCAACTTGAGAATACGACACAACCGAGAGAAAAGGTTGAAAGATCCAACGAAATTGTGGCCCCACATGGCCAATAAAACACACAAAATGTGACAAAAGGCAAGCCGACCAGATTTGAAGCGGGAAGATCCAGCTTTTGCCAATGCCAGTGGTCGCCACCAAACCTACTTTCCCATGTGCCCACTGCCCATCACACCATCTTCTCTTTTCAAATTCAGATTTTTTTTTCTTCTCTGCCAAAATTTTCACCTATCACTTATATTATAGAAATAATCACAATTAAATTTGTTTTCCAGCCTAGCGACTTATCACAATATCAATTTAGATCTCAATTGATTGCTTCATTCTCATTGTCTGAGTGAGAATGACATAAATGAATATGACGAGAATAACACTTGTTTTCTATGTCATCTCACCATCGTAGACAGCTAGGAAAAGCTGTTTTGAGTGTCCATAACGAAGCGGAACAGCTCACAATCACAACCAATCACTCGAATTCATTCAATTGAAAAATAAATTTCGTTCCTTTCCATTATCAGTTAACATCACCAACAATACAAAAATTAAACCCCAAATCAACAACTATGAAATTAAATGGAACTACAGACAGAGAACATGATGACTGATTAAAGTAGAAAAGAGAAACCTCGGATATTAAATATGGGGGGATGAAGATGGGTAAAGTAACAAGAGGTGGAACACATGTTACCAGGAGAAAATGGCTAAGACTCTGAAGCAGCCGCCTCGGGTTTTCTGAGTAGAATCATGTGCATGGGGGAGAAAATTCCAGAATCCCCACCTCTGGTCAAATAATCGGCGGTCTTGAACAGCATCTCGTGAACATCAACGGTTCCTTTAGGAGCAATCCCAACGGCAGCCAGCACGGTGACGAGAATGTGGTTCCTCCAGTAGGCGATTCTCCCCATCTTAAGCCTAGTCCACCACGGTAGAGCCGGGGGTTTGGCTAGATCTTTCTCCTTCACAACCTCAAAGCCTACCTTCTTCCCAGTCTCGGCAATGTCCGAGTAGCTTCTCATACCAGGCAAAGCGTCGCCTCTTTCGATACCTTGAATGACCTCAACGTGCTCGGGGTTATCGGCTCGGTACTTGTCCGTTGTGACCCACTCGTAAGACACAAAAAGAGATCCGGGTTTCAGGACTCGGAAGACCTCGGCGTACACATCTTCCAGTTTCGGCGCGTGGCATGTCGCCTCGATGGAGTAAGCGCCGTCGAAGCTGTTGTCTTGAAACGGCATCTCCAGGAAGTTCCCGCAAACAACTTCGCAAAGCGAATCCAGCCCGGCTTTCTTGTTGTGCATCCGGGCACGCTTGACTTGGTATTCGTTGATCGTGATTCCCACGACTTTGGCTCGCGAGTGAGCCCCGATGGCACGCATGGGTCCGCCAACGCCGCATCCGACGTCGAGGATTCGCTCCCCGGGTTTGACATCGATGAGATCCACGGCCATCTCTTCGTGGAGGCGCGTCGCGTCACGGTGAGATTTTCCGGGTATGGAAGGGGAGAAATGGAAGGATTGACCCCACCCCCATTCGTATATATCGGTGACTAGGTTGTAAAAAGTATCGACGAAGTCGGGGACCTTCTCGGCGGTTTCGATCTCCTTTGGGCGGCGGAAGAAAGACCAATACTGCTTGTAGTTGTCTCGAACTTTTTCGGCGGAAATGGAACCGCCGGAGAGATCGACGGCTCGCTTGCCCTTTTGCTCCGCTGGGCCTAAAATGCAAACGAACCAGTAAAGAGCACCGGCTAAAAGAGCCCCAGTGCAGAAGAGAGCGAGAGAATCCATGAGGAAGGAGGGGAGAAGAGAAAGGGGGTTGAGATTAGTGAGTAACAGCAGGCAAAGAGAGAACTCTAAGTAGAACAACAATCCCCTTTGAAATTAAAGAGAATTTTGGCGACATGCGCAAAGCGAATTTGGCGGTAATGAGGCGCGCTAAGCGCGTGGTGGAAAATTTTCGATCATAAGCAGAAGATGTCACAAAAGAAAGAAGACAAATGTAGTCGAGACGTACAATGTACTATTTACTAATGTATGTTTAGGGCGTTTTTACATAAATATCATCGTTTTAAAAATTATTTATATTTATTCTGATTTATTTTTAAAATGATATTTTTTCCCTAACACATAAAATATACGCACGTCATGTTTTTTTTTTGTTTTTGCCATAATAGGCACATCATCTTAACTATGTATACATTTATAACTTTTATAAATTTGACCCTTACAAATTATAAATATTGATGGTAAAAATTTAGTGTTCAAATAATATTTTTAAAGATTAAAGATAAAATTGATAAAAATATATAAAGGTTGGTAGGGCTGTAAATGAACCAAACGTTCAATGAATCATTCCTGAATCGTTTGGCGGGAAGTTCGTTTATTTATTAAACGAACGGGCATAAACAAAATTTTTTGTTCGTTTAATTAAATGAAAGAACACGAACAAAAAACTCGCTCGTTTGTTTACATTCGTGAACACTCGATAATCTATTCATTTATGTTTTTTGGTTTGTGTTTGTTAAATTTATTCAAATATATCAATTTATATTTATTATTTTTCATAACAAAATTATTATATTTTAAAAAATTAAATTTATTCACATATGTTCGTTCGTTTATGTTCGTTTAAATTTATTCACATATGTTCTTTTATGTTCGTTCTTTTGTGTTCGTTTATCATTTTAGCGAACGAACACGAACAAGCTACAATCCTTAACAAACGAACACTAACAAGAAATTATGTTAATTAGTTGTTCATGTTCGCTCATTTGTTCGGTTAAAAATAAATAAACGAACATGAACATTCCTCGTTCGGGTTCATTCGATTCGTTTACAAGCCTAAAATTTAGAGATTAAAATATTATTTTTATTATTGTCAAGTTAGTAATTAATAATAGAATTGAACAGAAGTTATGAGACTAAGATTTTCTAATAAAAAATAAATATAACTAAAATTTTACCAAAATAAAATATATGACTAAAAATAAAATTTAAAATATGTAAAGGTTTGAATTAAAATATTCTTTAATAATATTCAAACTACCATTTCTTAAAGTCTCATTTTTAAACCAACGTAGGCCCTAATTTTATTGAATAAATAGTAAATATTCCAAAAGTACAATACTACAAAAAATAGACTAGTATCTTTTTTTAGCTAGTTAGCTCCCTTTGTTTCTTCACTTCTATTCAAAACAATAACTAGTCAATACGTTAGATTCATCACAGTACACAAATTAATCACTTAAAAATACAATAGTATAAAACACATTAAATGGTTTTAGTGAAAAATGAAATATTGTTATCTTTAGACAGGTAGAACAAGAATTTTTAGTTGGGGCAAACTTAATATTTAAAAAGTTAGGGAGTAAATGTACAATTAATTTATTTTTTAAAAAATATACATCATAAAGGTAAAAAAACAATTTTGAGTTAGGGGTATGCCCCTCCCAAGTCCCATGTCTCTCTATCTCTGTTTTTAAATGATCCGACTTCGAGTAGTTTTGCTTGTACGATGTATGTTACAAAAAAGACTAAAATTAATGAATAATCGAACAACTCAAGGAAAATAATAAATACAAACAAACACAAATATAAATCTTTTAGTGCGTCACATCAAATAGGATTATATACCGATAGTCTTAAAAAAACAACCAACGAGCTTGGTCCAAGTTATAAGCAACTTGATATCGTTTAAGCAGGTCTCGAGTTCGAGGCGTTGTGTATGCATAAAATCTCTATTGGGAGATTTACCCACCAAAGCCAGATGTGCGACGCGAGTCGGTTCGGATTAGTCAGGGCGAAACCTTGAAAATCAAAAGGTAACAAAGAAAGGCTTAACTACAAAATAAGTGCCCTAATCATTTCTCTTTTTTTGCAATAGATGCCTAAAATATTTTTTTGTTGAAATAGGTGCCTAAAATTTTATTTTAGCTTATATGTCATATTAGTACCTAAAGTATACCCACTTTTTTATTTTAGTGCCTAAAGTATTTTTTGGTCAAAATAAGTACCTAAAGTATATTTCTTGGTTAAATTAGGTACATGAAGTATACTTTTTGATCAAAGTAAGTACCTAAAGTATTTTTTGTCAGAGTAAGTACCTAAAGTATGTTTTTTTTGTCAAAATAAGTACCTAAAGTATATTTTTTCATTTAAATAGGCACATAATATATTTTTTAATTAGGGTAATTATTCTATATAGAAGCGCTTGTGGAAACTTTTTTTTACAGAAGTGCTTGTGGAAACTTTTTTACACAAGCGTCTTCGTTTTAGGGGTTATGGACTCTGTTTAGGTTTAAAGTTTAGGGGTTTAAGTGTAGTAGTTTTGAATTTAGGGGTTGTTGATAGAATTTAGGGTTTAAGGTTTATAGGTTAAAACCTAAATCCCTACCCATATTACCCTAAAACCTAAATCTTAATCTTAACCCTAAAATTTAACCTTAAATCCTAAATTCTAACCACAAACCCTAAATTTTAAACCCCTACATTAAAACCCCTAAACTCTAAATTAAAACCCTAAACCCTATAATTGAGGCACTTGTGAAAACAAAAAGTTCCCACTGCCAGTGTATAGGATAATAATCCTTTTAATTAATGTCATGAGACAATTTTTAGGAACATATATAAAAAATATGTATATTTTAAGTACCTATTTGACCTAAAAATACTTTAGATACCTATTTTGACCAAAAAATATACTTTAGATACTTTGACGAAAAAATACTTTAGGTACCTATTTTGACCAAAAAATATACTTTAGGTACCTAGTTTAACCAAAAAATATACTTTAGGTACTTATTTTGACCAAAAATACTTTAGGTACCAAAATAAAAAAGTTGGTATAATTTAGGTACTAATATGATATATAAACCTTTTATTTTTGGCTTGTTTTAATATCAAATGAGATGCCTACTTTGGCACATATTTCAACCAAAAATAAAACTTTAGTCACATATTTCAACCAAAAAATATTTTAGGCACATATTTTAGCTAAATATAAAACTTTAGGCACATATTTCAACTAAAAAATACTCTAAGACCTATTGCAAAACAGAAACATAATTTGGATACTAATTTTATAGTTAAGAAAAGAATAACAAAAGAAAATGACATGTTAGTCTTGGCAATGGCCATCCAGGAGGAAAAGTTAAAAGTTTTATACATTGAATATTAGGGTCAAGTATACAAATTGTTACTAAATTATCTCTAAAAATATAAAATGGTCACGGAATTTTTAAAAATTATATAATAGTCATTAAACTTTATTCTTTATTACAAAATGGTCATTGGATCGTTAACTGAGAGACGTGACAATTACGAAAAATTATATAATAATGTATTTAATCCTCAATATTTGCACATTCAATCAATTTAGACATCAATAATGATAGTTAAATTGATAATAAATTGATTAAATGTGTCACTATGAAAGATTAAATGTTATATTATTCAAATTTTTGTGATTGTCACGTCACTTAATTAATGATAGTTAACGACTAAGTGACCATTTTGTAACAAAAACTAAAGTTTAATTACCTATTATGTACATTTGAAAGCTTGATAGTCATTTTGTATTTTTAAAAATAATTTAGTGACTATTGTGTACTTTATCCTAAATGTTATTTAATTAGTAATTGTTTAAATCCGATCTAGATTAGACTTGGAATTTCTTAGTAGATACAGTTGTGAACACCAGAATTTGCAGAGACCGGCGGCTCCGCCTAACACGCGAGCTCTCCGATCTGTAATTGCGAATCTGATAATAATTGATAAGTACGTCTGTTTTTTTGCTCTTCAATTTATTACTAAAAAGAATCACTGAATAAAAAGAGGGTCCGAGAGTGAGAAATGACAAAGATTTTTGTAACTTTTATTTTTAGTGGATGAGTGTTAAAACTTTAAACAATGAAAGAATCTTTAAATTTTTTAATTTTTCAGATCCACATGATTTAAGCTCATATAAAAAAAAATCAGTATTAGCCAATACTACGAGTCTACCGTAGACAAACTGCCGGCTTTACTTCTGCATGCTAGTGATACTACAAGAGAGAACAAGCAAGTCACGTGACAACAGCCAACGAGAAAAAATAAATAAACATGCTGTAGTTTATAGCCTTATTTAATTTTTAAATAACAAAGCATCAACAACTATGGAGTGTGGCCATTACTTATATCCAGAGTGGGTGGTTAAAGCGTTTAATTAATATTTTCTCTTTTTCTTAGATTGTAGGTTCAATACTTAATAGGAGTAAAATTTCTTTCTTTTTTTCCTTAGGTAAAAATTGTTAAAACAAAAAAGATTAAAGAATCAAATTTGTCATGTAGTAATTTGAAATCAGTAATGTTGCTTTTATTTTTTATTTTTCGTAATTTTGCCCTCAAAGTCAGTCAATTGCAATAATATTGTACTTTGACCGACGTTGGCTATTAAAGTACTGACGTGGCAGTTAACAATGAAGTTATTCATGCAATTTTGCTCTCGAAGTCATTCAATTGCAGCAATTTCGCTCTCGGTTTATTTAATTTTTGAATAAAATTGGATAAATAATTTAGTTTTTCGAGTTAAACTTTTACAAACAGAATACATAAAAAATCGATTAGCAAATTGGTGTAAATATCCTTTGGGTCTCTGGTAATTTTAGAAATAAGCAAAGTGACAACTCTAAAAAAAATCAAAATATTCTTCAATTTTTTAAAATTTTTGTATTTATATTTTTATCATTTTATCATTCCTAATACATTTTAATTTTTATATTAGTTTTTATTTTCAATAATTTTTTGAATATCTTATTTATTTTTATTAAGTTTATGATTTTTTTTAAAAAATTGAAGAATATTTTGATTTTTGTGAGAATTTTCACTTTGCTTATTTTTAAAATTACCAGGGATCCAAAGGACATTTACACCAATTTGTTAATCGTTTTTTCATATATTCTGTTTGTAAAAGTTCAAATAAAAAAACTAAATTATTTATCCAATTTTATTCAAAAACTAAATAAACCGTGAGCAAAATTACTGCAATTGAATGACTTCGAAGGTAAAATTGCATGAATGACTTTACCGTTAACTGCCACGTCAACACTTTAACGGTCAACGTCGGTCAAAGGGAAACATTGCTGCAATTGACTGGCTTTGAAGGTAAAATTCCGAAAAATAAAAAATAAGAACAACATCGCTTATTTCAAATTACTACAAGGACAAATTTGACCTTTTACCCAAAAAAAAATTATGGACTGTGGCCAACAAACAAGCATGACAATGGTGGGGAAATCTGTATGTCATTTCTCAGATGCAGAAGCAAAAGAAAAAGTAAAGATGATGTAATGGTATTAGGGGGAAGTTATAACATTCAGTTTAAGCGTTAGAATTTACAATTTTAGATTTAAGGGTACTTTTATCCCTTAGTTTGCACTAAAATTATAAATTTAGCTAATCTAATAAATTTTGCCATTTTATGAAAAACACACTTAATTTGATACTCGAATTCATGAATCAAACCAGTTTAATTATTTAAGTATTGTTGGCGGTTAATTTACTGACGTGACCGTTAACAATGTTAATGTGACGGTCTACGTGTGAATGATGTTTGATTTTTTTGAGAGTTTGAGGGAAAAATTATTTTTTAAGGAGTTCGAGGGTAAATTATTTTCTAGAGAGTTCGAGGACTTAATTAATTTTTTTATATTTTTAAAAGAAATTAAAATATTAAGAATACTATTATTTTAAAAAAAAATAAATAAGTGAAAATTTAGAAAAATTAAAAGACACCAGAACCTATACAATGATAAATTATATATTTTTAAAAATTAAAAATATTTATAAAGCGTTAAAATTAAAAAAGAATAAAAAGTTATTAACAACTAACTATAAATAATTCAAAATTTAAAGATAGATACTTAAAAATTTAAAATTTTTATATTGATGTATTATAGATTTTGCTGGACTTGTAATTCCCAACTAGTAAAGGCAATGATGAAGTTGACAAACCAGCCAAGGAAAGTATTTATCGAACATAATTATTACGATAAATCACAACACAAACAGAATTGAGACAACCATAAAAACACAATAGGCAAAACAAATTGACACGTACTTAAATAGTTGGACATGCTCGAAAAACATTTTTTTAGCTAGTTTGTCAGCTTCACTATTACCATCAGAAATCTAGAACACAACAACATAAAAAACTTTAATTTTTTGAATATATCTTTTTCAAATATTTAATTTTTATAATTATGAGTATTTTTCAATATAATTTTAACCTTTTTAATCTTTATCACTTTATAACTTTTGGTATTTTTAATTTTATATTTTTTAGAATTTTTTAATATTACTTTATTTTTAGTTTTTTTAAAATATTGTAATAGTGCATATTATGCTTTTTAATATTTTAACATTTTAATTTCTTAATTTTATATTTAAATATTACATAAAAATAATTAAACCTCAGACTTCCTAAAAAATTAATTTTACCCTTAAACTTCATAAAAAGTCTATTTTACCCTCAAACTCCCTATAAAGCCAAATGTTACCCTTTGTTGGTCAACATTTACATGTGAGCTGCCACGTCAGTATTGTTAACGACTACATTAGCACATTAACGATCAACATTAGACAAAGTGATAAATTGATGCAATTCGGGAGTTCGAGGACCAAATTAGGTGTATTTTTCGCGGAGTGGGTAAATTGATTATTCCGTATGAACATATGGACAAAAATATCCCTTAAGCCAAATTTTTAGGGGATTGGAAGTATGACGTATCTTTTAGGGTTTACGGCTTAGAATTTAGGGTTATGACTTATAATTTATTTTTTAGTGTTGGGCATAGAAATGAGCACTGAAAAGGGGCAGAAATCGATTTTTCTTCTGAATAATCCAACCTTTATTGAGTAGAAACTCTCTACGACTTTACCTTTTTGGTGCTCCAATTTATGCCATAACATTAGAAAATTAAGTTTAAGGTTTATGGTTGATGAGTGTTCAAAATTGAATATATTTTATTGATTATTATTCATCGTTGTCAATTTATTACTACTGATTTGGTTCTATTTTACTTATTTTTGGTTCAGGAACCTATTTCTCAGAACCAGCAGTAAGAAGGGCGCATTCTGCATATTATTTTTATTTTGGAATCGTGGCTGGAGTCATGGACACGACATGGGGCACGACGTTTTTTGACCTGGCAGATTTGAATCGTCCAATCAAAAGCATCTTCTAGAAGGTGTAATCACTAATTTTGTCCAAGATGGACCATTTTATTTTTTGTTTTACAATAATGGGCTTATATATGTGTTACCACTATCTAAATATAGTGTTATGGGCTTTATCTATTTTTCAATTAAAACCAAAACATATAAAAAATAAACTACTAGTATTAAGTATTAATAGTCTACTAGTATTATGCATATATAGAGAGAGATATTGCTATTTTACTTGATTGTCTTTAAAACCCAAAAAAACAATTTTACTACTAGTGCTAACTTTAATTAAATATTTATATACCTATCAGATTTCGTTATATTATGTTATTATCCCTTTGAAAAACCCCTAAATATTAGTGGTATATTATGTTACTTTCATTATCTTTCTTTGTCATCTTATTACTGTTACTATATGCTAACTAGTATTATTATTAGTATTATTATTATTATTCAAATCAAAATACAAAAATATACATATGAACTTAATTAAATAAATAAGAGACCAATTTATTAATAAAGAGTCCATCACATTTGGGAACCTAAAAATATATATAATTTTACATATAAGGCCCTATTTGCCCAAAGCTTAAAACCCTAGTTACATCTGAACACTCTAACCCTATCTGCCTCTATCTTGCGCAACCCAATATTGGCCGTTAGATCAATATTGATCTAACGGTCCAGTTCTTATCCTGAGAAGAAACCTTAGCTGTTGCCCTTGTCATCCTGGCACTGCAACACCCGTGGCCATCGGATCAGGAATATAATGAATGGCCAGGATCACGTCTCGAGCACGTGCAATCCACGCGCGACCCATCATCTGCCTCACGCGCTCGACTCTCTAGCTCCACGCCACGTCGAATGGTCCCCTCCAAAGATTTGCAACAACCCTTCTCTACCAGCCACCGTACCAGAGACTTACATGCACACAAGCATCCAAAAAAGAATGGATTATAACAACACACAGAAATGCAGATGAATAAGAACAAAAAAGAAAGCCAACCAATAGGGGTTTAGATAGCCTTTATCATTTATACAAATCTATGTAATATTCGGGTGCTATATAACCAAAACAAAAAATTGTAACCCTAGGCATTAATTGGGGGATTTCAGAGAACAAAACAATACAAGAAAAAACCTTTTTTCTGAGGTATCTACTCTTTCTTTATTTTTCATTCGAAGCATTGCATCTAAAAAAGTTAGTTTTAGGGTTTTCTTTTTACCTCTGTCGCTTGATTTTCCCTCGTGTTGTCGCAGTTTGAATCCCACGGGTAATAAGCCTCTCGACCTCTATTTGGGGGGCGTTTAGGGTGAACCGCTCGGATTCTAGAAAAAAGGGAGATTATCGTTTCAGTTTTTCGAAGTAAAGGGGGTTTTGTTTATTCTTTTTTTTAAAATGGATGTCAAATTTGGGTTTATAAAAGATGGAGGGTTTCAAAAAGGTTATTTTTTGGGTTCGCCGGCGAATGAAGGCCGACGCGGTAGCGTATGGCAGAGAGGGCCCTGGTTTCTGGAAATATCGCCGGAATCTGGGTTTGGGGATGAACACACGGCAGTGTTCATCCCCGTTTCAGAGAGAAAACAGAGGGGGTGAGAGTTTTTTTTGTTATAAAAGTATTTTTTTATAAAAAATTTGTTTTATACTCGAGCCATTTTAAAAGTGGGGTAATACCCTCATAAATCCCTCAGTCCGGGCTATTTACGCCCGTAAGGGCTTCCGCGTTTCGTAATAGCAAGGTTGGTCCCTTCGTGTGGGATAATTACTGGCCCGGGCCATTCTGCCTTTGCAAAATATACCTCGGGTCCCTGGAACTTTAAAGGGCTTTTCAATCTCGTCCCCTTATTTTCTTTAAATTTGTCCCTCAAGGTTTTTGTTTGCTCGATTAGGTAAATGTCCATTGTTGAATAATCCTCTTTTTTACCATGCATATTTAATTTCTATGCCTTTTTATGTATTATGTTTATCCATATTTGTTGTTAATATGTTTGAATTGAGGCTTGATATTCATCTTGTGTGATTGTTATGATATATATGATACATAGCATAGTTTGTTTATATAACATAACATATGGTTTTTATAAAGTATATTATATAGTTTTCTTAAATGTATAACATATATATATATATATATATTTTTATAAAGTATGACATATATATAATATATAGTTTCTACAATATAATTTATTTTTTATGTACAATATGCAAAGCCTTTTAATATGTATAATACAAGTTTTATGATAGTACATACGATATATAGCTTTTATAATATAATATAGTTTTTTATACATGATACATGGTTTTTAATACATGTATAATATAATTTTAAATATATATATATATATATCATGTATTTTTATATATAGTATATAATATGTAATTAAAGTTTGTTTCTTTATGAATATATGCTTTTTGGTATGTGTTTAGTTTAGGCATGGGCTTTATTGTTTTTGGGCTTAGGGTTAGTTCTAGCTTAGTGGGCCTTGGGCTTAGTTTAGGTAGGTTTTGTGTTTCTTAAGGCCTTTGGGTTAGTTTAGGAATTAATTTAATTAATTTAGGTCGTGTGCTCGTCTAATAGGGGCACGATCCTTAAATTAATTAAGTTAATTCTAGGATTAGACTCTTTAGAGCCTTAGATTTAGGTTCGAATTAACTTAGTGAATTCAAATTTATCCTCGGCTTATTAGGATAAATGTTAAATTCATTAAATTAATTGAAATTTCTTAATTACTTTTAGGATAAAATCAATTGCAAGTTTAGATTGACATTTAATTTTAAACCATGGTTAATTAACTCATTTTGTTTCGAATAGTGTTCTCGGCTTATTGGAACACTAGTTTAAAATTGATTGAATTAATTATCAGGTTCCAAGATAATTCATAATTCGTTAGAATTTTCTAGTTTTTTAGGGTTAATACTAAAATCACCTAATTAGCAACTAGATCACTAATTAATTTTTCATAATTTAGGCCTTTTAGGTTAGGGATTTTAGTAGGCCTTTGCGTGTTTAATTTTCAAGCCCTTGTTTGGCATTCATTTTATTTGTCATCATTTGGCCTATTTGATTTACATGCTAATTAATTTCAATCATAAAAAGGGAGGTAATCATTAATTTCGATATTTGTGTCGTAATAGTCCGAGTTTAAAGGATGTTGACTAAATATTTGAACTAATCCTTACCGACTCAAGGTAGAATTAAAACTTAACCAAATCATTACATCATATTTAAAATGCTTGCATCATGCATAAAGGTGTCGTGCTAGATTCGAATCATAAATTAACACGGCAGTCGGGCTTATTCGATGTCGGTTTAATCTTTGGTCTGATGTATCGTCAACCTTATTAATTGAATGTCCAATTAATTTGAACCCACTAATTTGATAAAGCCCGTGCAATTAAGGTAAATTCTTATTTAAGGACGCTTGAGTGAATTCAATTTAAATTTCAACAAATTCCCTCAATTTGAAAGCAACAAATATTTTGGTACCGATTTTCGGGCGTGATAGGGGTACTAATCCTTCCCCACGTGTAACCAACTCCTAGACCCTTTCAAAACAAACATCTGGTATCTTATGGTGTCCGGTTTACCTTATCCAAGTGGCCGGTGGAGACTCCAAGTTTTCAATTATTTTTCAAAGGAATAAGAGTTTTCAAAAGAAGTCATTTTTAAACCTAGATTTCAAAAGTGATTTAGGGGATAATTAGTAGCCGACTATTTCCTAAAAAGCCTTGATGATTATAATTAAGAATAAAAGGAAAAAACGTCACTATAGCTTGTCGACTCCGATAGAGACGATATTGTTTTTACAAAACAAAAGAGAGTTAGGCCAAAGGAATATTTGTTGCTTTTAATGTTGGAAAATTGTTGGAATATTAATTGATTTTAACAAGGTTGATCCTTTCTTGAAAATATGACTATGATTGTACGTACTTTGATAATTGGAGGTCTTCGAATTAATTTTTCATTTAATTTCTAAGGAATCACCGATATATGTTGCATCATGATCATCAAGCTCTATACCTGAGCTCCATCCCTTAAGCGGGAGTGAATCACCACATACCCATGTGAGTAGCCCTCAATGTGTCGGTAATTTATTTCCAGAATCCATGCCTTTTGACACGTGAGCAGCCCTCTACGTCATTAGGTCGTGCTTTCCTTCGAACCGAAACCAATTTGCAAGCTTGTAATGGGCCAGAATTGGGGTTCTTGTTGCCTTAGTAGGTAATGAGATAGGTTCGAGTACCCTTGTATTAGAACCGAACCCATGTGTGAGAATCTAGGAAGCCCACCCCATTAGAGCCATGTGGATAACCTCAGCGACCTAGAATTCATGCGGTTAAGGTTCTTCCTTTATGTGCTTGCCTTTCATTTATTTTCCTCGTGTTTATCTTTTCTCGTTTTTGAATTCATTATTCATCAATTGACTAACATTTTTCCTTATCTTCTCCCTTTCCCTTTGTACCTTTTTGTTTTGCATACTTTGTCATATCATGAAGAGCAAATCGAGAATAGTCTGAAATTAAAGACTAGATTAATGAGAGTTTCGGTTCGAAACAATGATGAAAAGAATCTCGACGTACAAATATGGTCAGAAGGGGAGCATTTACATGGCGAAGGCAATATTTCGTCTAGAGGTTCAAGTCAACAATGTCAGCCGAAACCTTCATGAATGCAAAAGTTAATGAGGTGTCCAAGTGGAAGTTAGTATGGAATGATTGAGATTCCAAGGCAAGAAATGCTTTCAAAGATGAGTATAGCACATCTCATATTAGCTAGATGTTCTGATCAATTAATCACTACTTTAAGCCTTGGTTGTTACACGGTTGATGACTTTGATTTGACCCTTACAATTGAGGAGTACCAAACCCTTGCAAGGAGATCAGCAGAATCACGTCTACTCCAAGCTGAACAAGAACGAAGCCTTCTGGGGCAAGATCAAAAGTTTCTCAGACACTTTGCCATCTTAGGTCGACAATCAAGTCTCAACTTAGAACAAGGAAGAATATTTCAAGTGGGAAGGGATTCTGACTTTAGTTTCAGCACACCTCAAGGGTGGAGTTCGGCGGGACCCTTTTTAAAAAGTAAGTCAAGAGTACAAAATACCGATATTGGAGCAATTATGATTCGCCGCCTATAACATTTTGGGGGCAAGACCAAGAATGGTTTCATTTGATAACTCATATACAAGAGATCTACCGAAGGTTACAATTCCTAGCGAAAGATGTTATCAAGCTTCTGAGAAAGAAAAAGGGATTGTTTAGATCTTGGGGAAAATCGTCAACCCAAATGCTAGCTTAGGACCATATGTGAAGCGTGTTTTCTTTTTTTATTATAACAAAACAATACTCCCACTAATGTAAGTCATTTAACGATGATATTTGCCTAACTCAGTGTTGTTCTTTGCATTCATTCATGATTTCATAAATAGCATTGTTTTCTGTTGCATTATTATTTTTGTTTGAAGAATACATTTACATACATCATATGCATCAATAATCGGGGAAAAGAACGTTCACCTCAGAAAGTAGAATTGAGGAGGGAATGACTTCTAACCAGTTTGAATCCAAAAATATGAATGACCTAGCAGCTAGGGTAGTTAAGCTTGAGGAGCTCTATAAGTATTTGGTTGAAAAGCAAAAAGAGCTAATAACGTACGTGAAGGAGTTTCAAGAAGAAACTAGGTGGCAAATAAATGAGTTGATAGGGATAATGACTACCATGACCAAGGGAAATAATGTGAAGAAAGAATTCTTGCAAGAGGATAAGAATAGGAACCATGACTTCACATTGGAAAAGTTTCTATCGGACAAAGATCAAGCCATCCTGAGCAAATATGAAGTAGCATGCCCTACTTCTGAATGCCCCATCGAGTTGGTGTTGGATAAGATCGAGGATTCTTTTCGGGACATCTTATCTCCTCCAGCAAGTGAAGAACCAACTTAGAGGCAAAGGGATCGCAAGGAGGCCTCAAAGAGCCTCACGACCCCTAACCTCAAGCTATAGCCAGGGCACCCAACTTTCGAATAGAAAGGAAACAAGAGGGCCTGAGAGAATAAACGAGAAATTCACCCCACTGCCAATTTCATACAAAGAGTTGTACGCACAGCTATACGAGGCAGATTTGGTTCAACCCTATCATGTTGTGCCCCTTAACCCACCTTACCCCTTTTGGTATGACACCAATGCTCACTGTGAGTATCATGCCAATATTTGAGGACATATTGAAAACTATATGGTATTCAAGAAGTTAGTCTAGAATATACTAAAGTATGGGGTGGTGCAGTTGGGAGAATAAAGCACCACCGCTCAGAAGGCGCATAATTCCATAGGTCGTATGAAGAGTTCTCGCTCGAACAATCAGTCTCATGGTCGTTCCCATTGTCAATCACCCTCGTTTGCAATGCCTCCAAAGGTACTTCACCCGATTCCGATGACATACACAGACTTAATTCCAATACTTGTCGAAGCAAAACTTATGGCTCCGGTTCAGTCCATACCAAAGAATCCTCCTTATCCCGATGGTCATAATGCCAGTGTCGTGTGTGACTAACATGTGGGAGGTACGGGTCATACCACTAAAAATTATGGAGCTCTGAAGAACAAGGTCCAAAGTTTGATTGAGAGCGAGATTTTGAAGCTTTAAGGAGGAAAGGTAGAGACGTGACTTTTGAAGATGTTATTCCCCGATTTTATTTTTTAGAATTTCATGTGTAGTTTTCCTTACCTGTGGCATTTTCTTTTCTTGCACTTTGCTTTTGTTTACCCGAAGACAGTAGTAGTGATCCTTTGTAAATACCTATGTTATGTTTGCTTTTGCTATTTCAATGAAAGGATGTTATATTCTTAAACATGTATATGTATATATTCTTTCTTACCCTCGTATACCCCGGATATCACATGCATGATGTGGCATTGATTCCAATGTAAGAGATCAATTGAATGTTGTGATAACGATGGGGCGTGATTTCCCCTCAAATTGCTCTGTTTGGTGTAGCGCTAGAAGCAAAATTACTACTCCTTCGATGATAAGAAAATCTCCTATGAGAACCTAAATAGAGTTGCTTGAATGTGCCTCAAAAGGAAAATAGTGTGTTTTAAAACAAAACAAAAAATTAATTAAGAATTAAAGGGATACTCTGCTATAGCAAAATGGCTAAATAAGGATGCTTTGCTTCACTTACTCTAATTGAGTCAAAAGCCTTGGCTATATGAGTAAGTTTTCAAATCATGACTATGCCGAGTAACTCGAGATATTGTTGTATGCTCTATCATTATTCTCGAGAAAAAGGAATGTGGTGAGTTGAATTCCCCTAAGGAAAAGAAAATGAATGAACGAGTTGAATAAGTCTCGAAGCATCCTGATGGAGCTATAGGGGGAGAACGAATCTAATAAGGAGCTATGCTCCACCTATTCAATACCCTAGCGTTAGAGATGAATCCTTGAGGACACTGACACAATGTTAATTACAATCAGAAGTATAAACTTAAGCTTAAAAATTCTCAGAATGACATTGTCCGCATTTCATGGGCTAAATAAAAGTCAGAAAGCTCAATTTTTTATGGAGAAAGATAATGAGAACTAAGAGGAGTAGTTTTCGGACATATCAAGCAAGTACCATAATCATAAGGATAAACCAAGCATTCTAAGAGGGATTTTGCAAATATCTCCACAACATTCAAAGGCAAACTATTGATCACCGGAGAATTGAATCTAAGACGCTCTTGCGTTTGATATTCGGGGTATTCTATTATTTTATTATTAATTTTGATTTTGTATATTGACCCAAAAGGCATCATCGGTTGAAATATTGATTAGCAAACCAATGTGTAGACGAAAAGAAAAGAAAAAAATTGAAAGAAATATAAAGAATAGGATCTCTCTGTAGTTTTAGAATGGAGTTTGGCGTGTAAGGCCATATATGTACATGATCAGCCTAGCGCAAACCTGTTAGCGATTCTGACAAGAATAGTAGCAAGCCCTTGCACGCTACACGATTCAAGGAACCGAAAGAGTATCTACCATGAAGCCTTGGTTGGCTTAGAAAAATAAAGATTGAATTCTTTTGAAAATTTGGAGACTCATAGGGCATGTCTTCGGCCTAGCATTGAGATGGAAGAAAGACCATATCAATAGGTCAAGGGTAAGTAGCCGTTGAACCCGAGGAAGAGATGAGGTACTACTAAGATCAGGAAAAAGGGTATCTTAAAAAGAAAGGCTTCGACTCAGCCGTCTAACCTAGGTCAAAAGACAACTAAAGGGTACAAGGCGATAGTTTATCAAGCGAGCGAGGCATACTTACGACAACTTACAGCAAACCGAGTTGAAAAAATTGAAACAAATCCGGGAAAGATGAGATCCGTGAAAGTTAAGGTGACATCGCACGCTTGACGTATGTCCGAGTTGATCAACCTTCGTTTCGAGCTATCTTTTAGTTTTGGAATCTTGTTTTCTGTTGCTGCACTTTTAACGGGAAAGACTTGATGCCTACGGTTGAGGGATATAGAGCTTTGTTTAATCAAAATAGTATTCATAAAGAATTGGGTTTACACAAAGACGTCGAAGTCCTGAGATTATCCGTTAAAGTTTAGAACCCTAGGTACAACGAGTGAAGATCGGGGAAAAGGTTTGAGCTAGAGTTGTGGGGACAGAAACGCCTTTTATGAGAGCGTACCTACACACTCAGAGGAGGTCATAAAAATAGATCTATTCGCTTTGGGAATCTATGGCTTGGTCATTTTCCTTAAGTCTTGGGTGGCAGTGATGTTGCTGTCTTAGACTTGTTCAAGCACTTGACGATGAAGGCTTCCCCGCACAGCTTTAGATTAGGGGTCTACATGGTTGAATTAGCATAATTTGTTAATGACTATGAATGGAATAATCGCAAGATCTCTTACACTAGACCGTTCAAAGATTTGAATACGAGGTAAATTTGGAAGTCTACAGGGCGTGAATTCACCCGGACGAGAAGATTGTAGAACACTCATCATAAAAGGGTTCATGAAAAAGCAACAGTTTAACCCGAGTTAAGTGAGAGTGATGTCAATCAAACCAGTGCGAGCCAACATCCTTTTTCTAAAAGAACGAAGAAGAAAGATTGAATCAATAAAAGTGAAGATCAGACCTTGTGGAAATGAGGAAGATTTGGAAAGTTTAGGGGCATGTATGCATCCTAATATTGGCAATAAAGACGACTCATCATGGGGAGTCAGTGAAGGGAAAATAATGAGGCCCAAGTTGGGTAGGGCAATGCTTGGAAGACGGATCTTAGTTAAATCAGTATAGACTAGTAATATCCTCTCAAGGTAAGATACAAGTGAGGATTTAGCGAAGACAGAAAGCTGCAGAAGTTAAGGGTGATCAGCTAGAAAGCAAGGATTTTTCCCCAACATCTCTAAAAATGTCATAACTTATGCATAATATGTAGTTAGGCATCCCTAGGTTAGGATCATGCTAACTCATATCATCAAATCATTTTGGTGGCTTTTGACAGATTCAAATATTAGAAAAGGTTTTGACTTGAAACTGCCCGTTTGGAGAGGTAGATCTCAGTAAAGGTGATGAGTCCCCAAAGAAAAGAACTCGCCCAACAAAGATTTGAAGAGCTCATAAGGAGAAGAACTCTCTTAGCCAATAGGGAATGGTCTATAACAAGAAAAGCTTGGCTGGGATAATGAGTAGTTTATGATGAAGATAACCATTCAAACATCATCCTTGATAGAAAGCCGAGAAGTGCATGATAAGATGAACCTGAAGAAGAGGTGAAATCTTTGTGGATAATACAAGAAGTTCGACATGGGAAGGATCCATGATTCATCAACATCTGCGAAGATTGAAAAAATCTGATGAGAATAGAGCAGCTTTCACCTTTGGTAATTTTGAAACCTCGGGGAATGAAGAAATTTGAGAAGAACCACTCTAGACCTCGAGCTTTGGTGAAAGATCAAAGATTTTTGTAACAAGGAAAGCAGCTTTTAAGCTTCAGAAGCCGTTTTATTTCCCATCAAAAGCTCTGGGCTCTCAGTAAAGTATTCGAGCATGATGCTAAGGTGCCAACACAATAGAAATCGATGCACGGAGAAATTCGTAGTTCGAAAAACCAGCCATGAAAAGTGAGAAGTTCCTAAGGAACTTGCGATCTTAAAGACAAAGTCAAAGAAGTAAGATAAAACTAGCACTCTATTCAACACGTAAAAAGAAATCTGCCAAAGCTAAGGCGGGAAGACATCAGATACAAAACCTGCCGAGAAAGGACAATGAATGCCTCTCGTGTTTAAATCCAAGGGACTAGAGGTGAAAACCAGTAAGAGCACCCAAAAGAAGAAGAAGAAGAAGAAGAAAGAAGAAAGAAGAAAATCTCTGAAAAAGAAAACCTGTAAAGACACTTTAAAGCAAAAAGGTTCAAGAACTCAAGGAAAAGAGGGATAAAAGGCTGAACTCGTATGTGAGGCGAGGAGCTGTCATTACAAAGAAACGAACAGGAAATCAAGAAAAATCGAGATCAATGGACCAAGAAGAAGGAAATGACCGAAAGTCCAAAATATTTGAAAGATAGATCAGGTATCTCCTAAGAAGAGGAGTAAACGACGAAGTAAAAGTCCAAGAAAAGATTTCAGGCGAAGGAGTTCAAACTTACCACATCAGAATTTCAGAGTAAAAAGACATAAATACCCATAACTCAATAATTTTCAGACAGTAAACTTAGAAAGCTCATTCATCCATGCCTAAGAAGATTGGGATCTTCATTTAAAGGTTTGCTATCTAGCTGTTCACTACCGGTTCGGAGGAACGTATCTATCTGTTCACTACCGCTTTGGAGGAACACGTTGTCTCTATTTGGTCTTGTTTCTACCACATCGGGAAACAAGTTCATCTACCATTCGAGGACATTTGTTTTGTTCACTAGGAACATGTCATCTTTATCGGGTTTGTTTTCTGCTGTTTCAAGAAATCAAAGTTATTTGGATTCATTCACTGCCATTTCAGAAGAATGAGTCGTTTGAAGGTTAGTTGGCTCGTCTGCTTCCGTTTTAGAAGGACATGCTAGCACCACCTTGTTTGCTTTATGTCGTTTTGGGAAAGTAAAGTTATTTGGATTCATTCACTGCCATTTCAGAATAATAAGTCGTTTGAAGGTTAGTTTGCCGTCTGCTATCGTTTCGGAAGGACATGCCAGCACCACCTTATTTGTTTTCTTACGTTTTGGGAAAGCAAAGTTATTTAGATTCATTCACTACCGTTTCAGAAGAATGAGTCGTTTGAAGGTTAGTCGACAATGAGTCGTTTGAAGGTTAGTTGGCTCATCTGCTGTCGTTTTGGAAGAACATGCCAGTGCCACCCGTTTTGTTTTCTGCCGTCTTGGGAAAGCTAAGTTATTCGAATTTATTCACTGCCATTTTGGAAGAATGAGTTGTTTAAAAGTTAATTGGCTTGCCTGCTGCTGTTTTGGAAAGACATGCCATCACTACCCCATTTGCTTTCTGCCATTCGGGAAAGCAAAGTTATTTGGATTCATTCACTGCCGTTTCAGAAGAATAAGTTGTTTGAAGGTTAGTTGGCTTGTATGTTGCCGTTTCGGAAAGACATGCCAACGCCACCAATTTTATTTTCTACCGTTTTGGGAAAGCAAAGTTATTCGGATTCATTCACTGTCGTCTCGAAAGAATGAATCGTTTGAAGGTTAGTTGGCTCATCTGCTTCTGTTTCGAAATGACATGCCAGTGCCACCCATTTTGTTTTCTGCCATTTCAGGAAAGTAAAGTTATCTGGATTCATTCACTGCCATTTTGGAAGAATGAGTCGTTTGAAGGTTAGTTGGCTCGTCTGCTGCCATTTCGGAAGGACATGCTAGCATCGCCCTGTGTGCTTTCTACCGTTTTGAGAAAGCAAAGTTATTTGGATTCGTTCGCTGCCGCTTCAGAGGAATGAGTCATTAATGAACTGGTCTGTTCGTTGCCGCTTCGGAATGACATGCCAGCGCTACCCAGTTGTTTTCGCCACTCCGAGAAAACAAGTTATTTGGATTCGCTTGTTGCCATCCCGGAGGAGCAAATTGTCCGACAGGGAAATAGGACAAAATTAGTGCTTTATGGTCTTTGCTTCATTCTTGTTCCACAAGTATAACCAAAGAGGGGCAGCTGTAATCACTAATTTTATCCGAGATGAACCTTTTTATTTTTTGTTTTACAATAATGGGCTTATATATGTGTTACCACTATCTAAATATAGTGTTATGGGCTTTATCTATTTTTCAGTTAAAACCAAAACATATAAAAAAGAAACTACTAGTATTAAGTATTAATAGTCTACTAGTATTATGCATATATAGAGAGAGATGTTGCTATTTTACTTGATTGTCTTTAAAACCCAAAAAAAATCAACTTTACTACTAGTGCTAACTTTAATTAAATATTTATATACCTATCATATTTTGTTATATTATGTTATTATCCCTTTGAAAAACCCCTCAAAATTAGTGGTATATTATGTTACTTTCATTATCTTTCTTTGTCATCTTATTATTGTTACTATATGTTAACTAGTATTATTATTATTATTCAAATCAAAATACAAAATATACATATGAACTTAATTAAATAAATAAGAGCCCAATTTATTAATAAAGAGTCCATCACATTTGGAAACCTAAATATATATATAATTTTACATATAAGGCCCGATTGGCCCAAAACTTAAAACCCTAGTTACATCTGAACACTCTAACCCTATCTGTCGTTATCTTGCGCAGCCCAATACTGGCTGTTAGATCAATCTTGATCTAACGGTCCAATTCATATCCTGAGAAGAAACCCTAGCTGTTTCCCTTGTCATCCTAGCACCGGAACACCCGTGGCCATCAGATCGGGAATAGAATGAATGGCCAGGATCACGTCTCAGGCACGTACGATCCACGCGTGACCCATCACCTGCCTCACGCGCTCGACTCTCTAGCTCCACTTCATTTCGAATGGTCCCCTCCAAAGATTTGCAACAGCCCTCCTCTACCATCCACCGTACCAGAGACTCACATGCACACAAGCATCCAAAAAAGAATGGATTAGGGTGGATTATAACAACACACAGAAATGCAGATGAATAAGAACAAAAAAGAAAGACATCCAATAGGGATTTAGACAACCTTTATCATTTATACAAATCTATGTAATATTCGGGTGCTATATAACCAAAACAAAAAAATGTAACCCTAGGCATTAATTGGGGGATTTCAGAGAACAAAGTAATATAAGAAAAAACATTCTTTCTGAGGTATCTTTTTTTTTCTTTTTCATTCGAAGCATTGCATCTAAAAGTGAGTTTTAGGGTTTTATTTTTTACCTTCGTCGCTCGATTTTCCCTCGTGTCGTTGCAGTTCGAATCCCACCGATAATAAGTCTCTAGACCTCTATTTGGGGGGCGTTTAGGGTGAACCGCTTGGATTCCAGAAAAATGGGGATTGTCGCTCCGATTTTTCGAAGTAAAATGGAGTTTTGTTTATTCTTTTTTTTAAAACGGATGTTGGATTTAGGTTTAGAAAAGATGGAGGGTTTCAAAAAGGTTTTTTTTTGGTTCGTCGGCCGCTGGCGAACGGCGGCCAACGCGACAGCGTACGGTGAAGAGGGCGTCGTTTCTAGAAATATCACTGGAATCTGGGTTTGGGGATGAACACGCGGCGGTGTTCATCCCCGCTTCAGAGAGAAAATACAGGGAGTGAGAGTTTTTTTTTGTTATAAAAGTTTTTTGTTATAAAAAGTTTGTTTTATACTCGCGCCGTTTTAAAAGTGGGGTAATACCCTCATAAATCCCTCCGCCTCGGGCTATTTACGCCCGTAAGGGCACTACAAGAAATATATAATATTGCAATAAAATTATTTATCACTAAAAGTACTAAATTTGTCACAATATTTTTATTTTGACAAATTTTGTTTGTTATCATGTTTGTTACAACAACCCCGTCATGTAAAGTATATTGTGACGAAGTTGTGTTTGTTGCCTTTGTATACCATTTATCATAACAATGAAATTTCATTACTACAATTAACTTATCATGAAAAAATATTAATCACAATAAATTAACATTTCATCACTTGAAGTACGTTTTGTCACAACTAACTTGTATTTTAACATCAAATATAAAGAGTTTTTTTGACAAAAATATATATTACAACAAAAATTAATTTCTCAATGCTTCTATTCTGTCAGTAAATGTAACTTAAAGAGACAAAATATTTGTTAGAATAAAATATTTATTTCGTCTCAAAAGGTAAATTTTTGTCACAATTAACTTAAATTTTAACATCGAACAAAAAATATTTTCGTGACAAAAATACATATTACAATAAAATATTTATTTTATCACAAAAATTACATTTTGTCACAATTAGTTTAGATTTTAACATCAAAATTTTTTTTTTTGTGACAACACACCTAAAGTTGTTCATATAGAAAACATGATAATAACTAGCGTTCGCTCACTTACAAGGTCATTCTTAAGACTCTAAAGTCAATATCTATGAACTATGTATAGTCAGTCCTCACTTCTCCACGGTTTGAATGTTATCATCCCCTTAATATTATGATACATACTCTCTTCCAATTGCCACACCTGAAGAGTGTTATCCTCAACTACACTTGAAATCACCCATGGCTCTTTTTTGTTCCACGAGAAATCTGAAATTTTAGATTTATGGCTTCCATGAATGAAAAAGAAAGAACGGTCCAAAGCTGTAAATTGCAAGAAAATGACAGAAAGTGGTTGTGTTATTCACAGGATTACAAAATATGTATATGAACTTGAAACAAACCATGTATCAAAAGGTGACATAAAATTTACACCATAGACAATTTTTTTATTGACTTGTATCATAAATAATCGTTTTAATTTTTATTTTTTACTTGGTCACCAAGAACAATAGTTATAAGATATCTCAAATTCATTTCTAACTCAAACAAACAAAAGCTAGACATATACTCATCACCGGTAAGTATTAGCCATATACAAGACACCCAATCAAAGCAAGTTTCCAATATATTGAAATGCATATTCTAAACACTAGATAGTTCTTAAAATGAACACATAACGGCATATTTCAATTAAGGTTGCAAGATGACTTTTGCAGCATAAATCCAACCTTAATTCCAGCATAGAATGAGGTTGAACAAGCTTGAAAATATGGACAAAATTTTAGTTTGTAATGTACATATGTTAATCATTTATTTAATTTTAAAATGAAAACATGACCACACAATTCATTTCAATTAAGTTTTTGCCTTTTTAGTCACGATCAACACTAAATTCTAGATAAATAATTTGAACACTACATTACCAAGTGCATAAAAAAGTACATTTAAGCATATTTGACCTTATCAAAACATGACGTTTAGTTACTACTTATTCTTGCAACTCCTTGTTGCATCGGGTACCCATTTACAATCCCTACGCCAAGCACTAGCCAAGAAAAACAGACCTTAAACATGACAAAATATTTACTTTTAAATGATTAACAATAATGTTTTTCTCTCTAACCCTCACTCTCGTGACCAAATTAATTAGTAGGCATTAGTGTTTAAAATGATATTACCTACATTCTAAATGACTAAAAGGCAAAAGCTTTCAATAAAGTGAAGTTTGATCCTAAATTTGAAGGGTACCCATTTTTCATCTCTAACTTGTAAATTTAAAAGGAAAATCCATTTAAAGGAGTTCAAGAATTTTTGACCCAAGACTCTTTAAACTTGAAGAATTGTAGTGGATGCTTTGAAGTAAAGAGAGATTTACTCGAGACAACATTTCAGTTAACGCATAAAGTGATCTAAAATTAGGTCCTAAAATGACTTAATTTTAATTTGATTGATTTTCAGTATGTGGGTTTAATTTTTTTCAATTAGGTCCTGTATATTAGTTAATTAGTTGTTAATTGAACCTTAAAATTTAGTTTCTTTTGCATTTAGGTCACAGTTTTGCATGTTTGTTTAATAAATTGACCATATGATTAAATTCATTCAATTAGGTCATTTTTCACTAAATTGACTAGTAATTAAGTCTTTTCGATTTGATTCATAGTAATTTCAATTGAGGTAATTGTTTTTATTAAAAATATATGTTATTTACTTCAAGTAATTATGATTGTTTTTATGCTTCTAAATGAAATTGCTTTTGATTTTTTCAATTATGCGTATTGATAGGTTTTCTAATAGTGTGAGCATTGCGGAGTATGTGGGAAATACATGGATCTTTTTGATCAACGTTACAGGGAGAAATATTTGTGACTATATTTTGTCACAATAATTAAAATATATAATTAAAAACATGATTTATAACAAAAAAAAAACTTAAATCTTATTATTTGTTGTGACAATTTTTTTCTGTAACAATAACTATAATTTATAGTAACAAAACTTATCACAATATATATTTTTTTGACGCCAAAAAATGGAGGGAAACCTTTGTGACAATATATTTTGTACCTATAATTAAAATATATAACAACAAATATAATTTGTCACAAAAAAACTTGAATCTCATTATTTGTTGTGACAATTTTTTCTGTTACAATAATTATAACTTATAGTTAAAAAGCTTGTCACTATATGATTTTTTTTTTGCGCCAAAAAAGAAGGAAACATTTGTGACTATACATTTTCTCACTATAATTAAAATATTTAACTACAAACATAATTTGTCACAAAAACTTTGAAAATTATTATTTGTTGTGACAATTTTTTTATAATGATTATTAAAACTTATAGTTACAAAATTTGTCACTATTTGACTTTTTTACTACAAAAAATGGAGGGGAACATTTATGAAAAAAAATGGTAACAAAAAAACATTTTGTCACCATATGTTACACAAATTTGCTAATTGTGACAAAATATTACGATAATTTTAGTTTCTGTCACAATTGTATATGCTTTTCTAATTTTGTCAAAATTAAATTTGTCACAACAATAGAAATTTTTTTGTAGTGGGGCTTTCGCTTTTCGTAATAGCAAGGTTGGTCCCTCCGTGTGGGATAATTACGGGCCCAAGCCATTCCGCCTTTGCAAACTATACCCGGGTCCGTGGAACTTTAAAGGGCTTTCAATCTCGTCCCCTTTCTTTTCTTTAAATCTGGCCCTCAAGGTTTTTGTTTGTTCGATTAGGTCCATGTCCAGTGTTGAATAATCCTCTTTTTTACCATGCATATTTAATTTCTATGCCTTTTTTATGTATTATGTTTACCCATATTTGTTGTTAATATGTTTGTATTGAGGCTTGATATTCGTCTTGTGTGATTGTTATGATATATATGATACATAGCATAGTTTGTTTATATAACATAACATATGTTTTTATAAAGTATATTATATAGTTTTCTTAAATGTATAACATATATTTTTTTATAAAGTATGACATGTATATATAATATATAGTTTATACAATATAATATTTTTTATGTATAATATGCAAAGCTTTTTAATATGTATAATACAAATTTTATGATAGTACATACGATATATAGCTTTTATAATATAATATAGTTTTTTTATACATGATACATGGTTTTTAATACATGTATAATATAATTTTAAATATATATCATATATTTTTACATATAGTATATAATATGTAATTAAAGTTTGTTTCTTTATGAATATATGCTTTTTGGTATGTGTTTAGTTTAGGCGTGGGCTTTATTGTTTTTGGGCTTAGGGTTAGTGCTAACTTAGTGGGCCTTGGGCTTAGTTTAGGTGGGCTTTGTGTTTGTTAAGGCCTTTGGGTTAGTTTAGGAATTAATTTAATTAATTTAGGTCATGTGCTCGTTTAATAGAGGCACAATCCTTAAATTAATTAAGTTAATTATAGGATTAGACTCTTTAGAGCCTTAGATTTAGGTTCGAATTAACTTAGTACATTCAAATTTATCCTCGGCTTATTAGGATAAATGTTAAATTCATTAAATTAATTGAACATTTTTTAATCACTTTTAGGATAAAATCAATTGCAAGTTATTTAATTTTAAACCATGGTTAATTAACTCAATTTGTTTCGAATAGTGTTCTCGGCTTATTGGAACATTAGTTTAAAATCGATTGAATTAATTATCAGGTTCCAAGATAATTCATAATTTGTTAGAGTTTTCTAGTTTTTTAGGGTTAATACTAAAGTCACCTAATTAGCAACTAGATCACTAATTAAATTTCCATAATTTAGACCTTTTAGGTTAGGGATTTTAGTGGACCTTTACGTGTTTAATTTTAAAGCCCATGTTTGACATTCATTTTATTTGTCATCATTTGGCCTATTTGATTTACATGCTAATTAATTTCAATCATAAAAGGGAGGTAATCATTAATTCCGATATTTGTGTCGTAATAGTCCGAGCTTAAAGGATGTTGACCAAATATTTGAACTAATCCTTACAGACTCAAGGTAGAATTAAAACTTAACCAAATCATTACATCATATTTAAAATGCTTGCATCATGCATAAAGGTGTCGTGCGGGATTCAAATCATAAATTAACACGGCAATCAGGCTTATTTGATGTCGGTTTAATCTATGGTCCGATGTATAGTCAACCTTATTAATTAAATGTCCAATTAATTTGCACCCACTAATTTGATAAAGCCCGTGCAGTTAAGGTCAATTCTTATTTTAAGGACGCTTGAGTGAATTCAATTTAAATTTCAACAAATTCCATCAATTTAAAAGCAACAAATATTTTGGTACCGATTTCCGGGCGTGATAGGGGTGCTAATCCTTCCCAACGCGTAACCAACTCCTAGACCCTTTCAAAATGAATCTCTGGTTTCTTATGGTGTCCGACCTACCTTCTCCAAGTGGCCGGTGGTGACTCCAAGTTTTCAATTGTTTTTTAAAGGAATAAGAGTTTTCAAAAGAAGTCCCTTTAAACCTAGATTTCAAAGGTGATTTAGGGGATAATTAGTAGCCGACTATTTCTTAAAAAGCCTTGATGATTATAATTAAGAATAAAAGGAAAAAAAACGTCACTACAGAAGGCAGTCTAGTCAGCATCTTTTGGAAAATAGACGAACAGAATTATCATAAGGAGTTATCTTAAGGAATTATCTTAGGGAATTGAAATTTGAATTTGAAAATACTTTGGATAATATTATTAGTATATTTTTATTTTAAATATTTGTTTTTATCTTTAGGGTTTTAGAGGACTATAAATACCACTTGGGGTAAAGCTTAAAGATGTACTATTTTTTACTTTTCTCTTGATTTATAAAATTATCTCGGGTTTTATTTTTCAAGTTTTATTTACTTCAAGTTTTTATTCTCTTTTAAAAAATGCTAAGTATGATTTCAATCATACTTAGCTAAACTTTTCAATTAGCCGATGGCTTAGCGATGACTCAATTCATTTGGTGAGAATTAAAAAACACTTAATATCTTTATATATCATTCTCAATTTTTTGAGAACTTGGATTGGCAATCGGCCTTTCCTTTAAAAATCTAAACACCTTCATCTCAAAAAGAGCTCGTTGGTTTGAATGTTGTTTTGATTTACTGTTGAGAGGAAGAATCGGTTGGTCGTAATTCGACTTCCTATGAACAAACTTAGCGACAGATTCACTAAGGAAAATTGAAACCAGGTTCGATTCTCATTGAGACAATATAACCCGAGTCGGGCTTTTCCAACAATTAAAGTTGTATTGGTGCTAACGACGATAACCGTGGTTAGTCCAGCAAGGACTGAATTCCGGAGATAGACTTGAAAATATTGGTTTACCAGAGAGAAAAATTAGTTACAAGGATTGTGCCTTGTAGACTATAACTGACATGAATCCTGAAGTACAATCTCTTTCGATGATCAAATTGAATTGAAACAAAGCGAAGCTTGAGGCTATTTCTCATCTACTTCTATTCTCTTTTAAATCTACTCTATCTTATTTGGCATTTTTTTTCTAAATTTCACTTTTATTTACTTTCGATTTTCAATCTTCTCGAAACTCCTTTTTTACTTTACTCGTTGAAACAAGATCAAAACAATTCGGCATTGGAAATTCCTTAGTCCTGCGGATCGACCCAATTTCTCTTACTACATTTATATTTAATTCATTTGAGAATTAGGCATATTTATTTGACAAATTTGGCACGTGTCAATGGTTAAAGTTTAGAGTTAGAGTTTATATTAAGGTTTATAGTATTGAGTGTAGTGTGTATTTTCGAGTTTAGGGTTTATAATTTAGAATTTAAAATTTAAAGTTATGTCTTAAAATTTAATTTTGTAGTGTTAGAACATAAAAAATAACACCAAAAAAGGACAAACGGATTTTACTTGTCATTATTTCGTTATTTTAATATGACATTTCCTGTTTGATCGAACGTTCGGGTCGGGCAGGAATGTTAAGTTAAGCTATCTATTGTTTGGGTAAATTATTTTCCACCCACAAGTACTTATGATCGAACTAGCAATCAAAATAGATATGGATAGGGTCTCGTAGGTAGTGAAGCTTGAAATTATAATAAAATTAAGTGTTATATTTTGATACTTAAATTGTGTAAAAAGAAATTTTACGCAACCTTTATATTTAAGCTATAAAATTTAAAACTTAAACCTTTAGTCCTAATACCTTAAACTTGTCATCAATCAAAGATCTCATTTAAAGAAAAAAAATTATACAATAATAATCTTGATTGTTAAAAATAATTTATGAACATAAGATCTCCAAAAATCTTGAAAGTCCTTTTTTATATCTACTAATTAACCTAGTGGCTAAAGATACTCATCTTATCATATTTTGTTTGGATTCAAATTCTGACATGAGAATGTAATACCTCACTATTTAATAGAAAAAGTAACAGTCTGAAAGTGATTACAAGGTAGTATCTATTCATATATATTCTTAACCCGATAACAATACACACACCTTACAGACAAAGCCTTTTAAAGTAAATATATTTTTTTTTCTTTTTAAGCTTATTTTATTGGTCAAAACTAATAAATTAGTGGCTTAATAGGTAAATAGATGCCCAAACTATGCCCTTTTTTCTAATTAAGTGCCCAAACTATTTTTCGGATCAAATAGGTGCCTAACGTTTCATTTCATTACCCATTTAAGGTTCTCCATTAATTTTCACCGTTAAATGCCACGTGTCACCTCCTGAAAAATCTAAAATTATATTAAAAATAAATAAATTTAATAAAAGAAAATAAAAATAAAATATATCCTAAAATTTTCAAATAGTCCCCGAATCCCTAAACCCCACAAACCGACCACTCCCGGCGGCGGCGGCCGCGTTGCCGGCGATATAATGAAGCACCCTCTCCTCACCGAACAACCCACACGTCGTTCGTTGTCCCTCCTACCACCGTTCGTCGTGAATTGTTTGAAAGAATAATTTGAAAATTTCGTCGATTTGCACGATGTTAGTCGATTTCTGGCGACGAGATGGTGGGAGAAATGGTCGTGATGGTTCAGCGACCGATATTGTGGGCAGCGACGTAGCAGTCGGCGGCAGAATTGGCCCAAATCAGGATTTAGGTTTTGGAGGTTTAGGGATTTTAGAATTTGGGGGTTGTTTTGTAAAATCTGGAAATTTAGAGATTTTTTGAAAGTTAATTAATTTTATTTATTTATAACATAATTTTGGATTTTTCTAGAGGTGACACATGGCATTTAACGGTGAAAATTAACAGAGAACCTTAAATGGGTCACAGAGTGAAACTTTAGGCACCTATTTAGCCCAAAAAATAGTTTGAACACCTAATTGAAAAAAGGCATAATTTAGACACCTATTTGACGATTAAGTCTAAATTAATCAGTGACAACAACCTGAGAATCAATCGTTAGCCTTTTCCATCTCTTTACATTCACTTCTATCATATTCTCCTTTCTCTTACTCATATTTTTTTTTTTGCATTTCTGCTTGGCATACTTTGAGTTTTAGTTTTTTTTAAGGCTTAATAGTTAAAAAAGGTGTCCAACCTATATCCTTTTTTTCTAGTTTCGTGTCTAACATTTTTTTCCGGGTCACTTTAGTATCTAACATTTCATTTCGTAATTCAAATTGAGTTTTTCCGTCAACGACCGTTAAAAATTTTCCGTTAACCAATTATAACATGACACGTGGCCTGTTTTTTTATTTATTTAATTTCTGAATTACTTTAAAAAAATTATGTATTTCTTAAAAACCCCAAAGTTTTAATTTTTTTCAAACAACCCTCAAATTACATCTCCCTCACCGTCCAACATCCTCCACACGTCGGCAGTTCACCTTTCACCACCTAAGCTTCGATACCTCACCGTTCAACATCCCTACCCTCTAGCTATCGGTTAGAAGCCTAATCGGTCTTTTTTTTCATTTTTTGATGTTCATCGACAAAGCAATCGACGATTCATTCATCGGTTTTCTACGACGGGATATTAGGGCTTTTAGTTGTGAGGGTCGGTGAAGGCAATGGTGGCCGGTTATGGTTAAATCGGTGGTGAGAGTGGAGGAATTTAGGGATCTAGGGTTTGGGTTTGGGGTTTTAAAGAAATTAAAGATTTTGGGATCTTTATAAAATTAAAGATTTTTTATTTTTAAAAAAATAAAAATTAAAGAAAACACCAGAATATGCCACATGTTTTTTTATTGGATAACGAAAAATTGTTAACGTCCGTTACGGAATGAAACGTTAGGCAACAAAGTGGCCCGAAAAAAACGTTAGGCACCAAACTAGAAAAAAAGTATATGTTAAGAACCTTTTTTACTATTGAGCCTTTTTTAATTAAGTCTTCTTCTTCTTTTTTTCTTATGAAAACAGTTGATGTTTTTATCTGCTATTGTAGCACGTTTTGACTTGTTTTTTCAACTTTTTATTTTTTTTGAGGTTAGATTTGTCTTCCACTTGAGGTTCATTTGTGGTATGATTGGGTTGATATTGAGATCGAGACTAGAATATTTAAATATCTTGATTTCATGTGATTGAATTTTTTTATATAGGTAGTATAGTTTCGAAATTTCAATTTCAAGACTAACCTTTTACATGTGATTTTCTCAATTTTTTATCTTTTGTGTTTGATTGAGTTGACTTGTTGGTAGTCTTATTGGAGTTTATATTCATTGTTGTGGTTGGTATTGTATTCTTGTAGCAACACATTAATATTATTTGCAGTAGAGTTTTTGAGTAGATTATCAAGTCACATGATTTTTACTCTTTCATTTCAAAATGATTTTTGCATGTAAAATTTGTGTGACTTGATGGAAAAATTACTTGGATATTATGGTGAGATTTTCCCCCAAAGTATTGCACTGCCTAGATTAATTCTAGAAATATTGAAGTTTGAATAGTACACAAAAAGTCGGCACCAGCTGAATCCGACTTTAGAGAAAAATCTCCAAAATCGGTACCAGCTGGATTCGACTTTAAAGAAAAAACCACAAAGTCGACACCAGCTGAATCCAAATTTAGAGAAAAAAACTCTAAAGTCGGATTCAGCTGGTGCCGACTTTGAGGTTTTTTCTCTAAAGTCAGATTCAGCTGGTGCCGACTTTGGGTGTACTGTTCAAACTTCAATACTTTTAGAATTAATCTACGCGGTGCAATACTTTGGGGGAAAAATCCCACCACAATATCCAAGTAATTTTTCCGTGACTTGATAGTATACTAAAAAATCCTTTAGATTATATAATTGTCTATTGTGTTACTACATTTTTGTGAATATATTTTGCTACATTTTTAGTGACTACATTTCTCTTATAATAATTGTCTATGGTGTTATGAATAAGAGTGTGCAAAATAAATCGTAATCATTAACCGCTATAGTTGTTAAATTTTATCGGTTAATTAACCTACCGATAATGCTTAAACGGTTTCGGTAACCAACCGTTAAAAATAATGGTTAATGGTTAACCGTTATGAAATTATTTAGACATAAAATGAAGTTTGTGATTAGAAATTCTTTATTTAAATATTTTTTTCTTGAAAATTTTAATACAATATTTATCGGAGAGATAACTTCATTATTCTCAAAAGAATTAGTGAACATTTAAAAAAAATAAAATAGGTTATAAGTTAACCTGTAACCGAACCGTTAAGTAGCGGTTAACCGCTATAATGGTTAACCGTTTAAAAATTTAATAGTTAACCATTTTTAATAGTTAGGTTACGGTTTAATAATCGCTATAACGGTTAACCAACCATTTATGCCAGTTAACCTATGAAAACCCCTAGTTATGAATCAGTTATTTCTATGATTGTCAAATTAAATTATATGAGATTTTAGAGATTTGGTTGCTTGCTATCATGTCGAATTCTTGAGAAAAGAAAAACGTTTCAAGTTCTGCTTACTAATTATGTTCCACAGGGTATTATAACATTGAGTTTGGCTAAGAGCAGTGTGTTTAATGAAAAATCGTAAGAAGATAGAATGGGAGTACAATATGTAACCCTAATAACTTTTCTTTTCTCTTTGTAAATTGGAGAGCTAATTCTCTTTTACTTTTATTTCCTTAACCAGTAGTCGGCTACTCGTTTTAGTATTGGTTGTCGTCCAACAGGTTTAATATTTTTTTCTTGTTTTTTAATAAGAATCTTTGTTTTTATGACACGTTTTATTCTCTATCTCCGTGGCATTATTTTCTTTGTTTTTGCAGTTTCGTTAATGTAAAACCTATGTTTAATTTTGATATAACAAAGAGTTTAAGGACCAATTTGTAAAATTGGATAAATTTTTAAGTATTCAAAAGTCTCACAAAATGACAATGATTTGAACCTAAAATTGTTTCTAAGTTAAAAACTTAAAACCCCAAAATTTCTTAAGTGTTTTCATACTCAAATAACCAAAAACGCCCAGGCGTATCGATAATTTTCATAGCGTTTCGATACGACTTTTGATTACTAGAATTTTAATCGCAAAAATGTACCGATACGATTGTCCCTGTATCGATGCGACCTTCATCTGGGTTTGGGTTCTTGGTTACGAGTATCAATACGGCCTTTACCGTATCAATGCGAGGTGTTGAGATTTTCAAATCTTTACATTTAATTTTATTACAGTTGCCTTGTCAGTTATTGGAATCACTAATCTTTAAATTACATTTAACTCGTATCGATATGCCCCTTAGGCGTACCGATGCATTTTTCACTAGACTTTTTTCCTTAGATTCTAGTGAGCAAACACCGTACCAATACGGCCTATCCGTATCGATAAGCTCCTGTTTTTACACTATGTCCATTCTGATACGCTTTCAAGCGTATCGATACGCCTTTGTACAACGACTCTTTCTTCTTTTGATAGGTAACGATACGAATGTTCGTGTACCGATAGAGTTGGTCACCAAACAATATTTACTGCGGGGAAAATGGTCTCCAACGATTCTATTGATGATCTCAACCACCCAAACGGTTAGAAATCAATGAAGGGATATAAAATCAAGTCTCCAAAGCTACAACAACAACTATTGAACATCCTTTGAACAAGTCTAAAGCTTTCAAGCACAAATCCAACACTTTGAGCTTATTAGAGTCAAATCCTTTTGTAACCCACTTGAGTGAGCATATTTGTAATTCATTCTTTCAAGTTTGGGTTGAGCAAAATTGTAATTGGGGCAAATTATTCACCTTTGAGAGGTCTTTGATTATTTGCCATTCTTTCTTGTAAAGTGAGTGAACTTGGTCAAGCTTTGGGTAGAAAGCTTTGATCTTTGTAACGGTTTCCTCCTAAGCCTAGAAAAGGGGAATAATTTCTTAGTGAAATTGTTTGAAATCCTTAGTGGGGAGCTAAGGTAGTGGATGTAGAGCTCGTTAGAAGCTTGAACCACTATAAATTCCTTGTGTCACATTTTTCATTTATCCTTTTGCTCCCCTTCAATTTTTTAATTGCCAATTCAACTCCCTCTTGGCCAAACCGAGTTGATTAATCATCCTAACAATTGGTATCAAAGCCTAGATCATTTGAGGGATTAACATCCATTTGAGACGATCCTAGAGGTGATTCAATCAACCGACATTCAAGCCATGACGTCTACTTTTAGCCATAACTTGTACGAGTCTCAATCCGTAACCAGACCGCCCTATTTTAATGGGGATAACTATATCTATTGGAAGAATCGCAAGAAACTCTTTAGCAAATCCAATGACTACCTCCTATGGGATATAGTGGAAGGAGGACCAACCATATTGATAAAGAGAGAATGAGATCAGTTTGTTCCAAAGTCCAAGCTTGAGATGACCGATGAAGAACGAATGTGCTTACAAGTCAATGATAAAGCTATGCACGTGCTCTTTTGTGCGGTTGGACTGGACGAGTACTCGAAGATGATTTCTTGCACGAGTGCAAAGGAGATATGAGACAAGCTTGAGACCACATAGGAAGGCAGACACGATGTCAAGGAGACCAAGATTGGACCCCTCAACTTGAGCTACGAGAATTTTAAGATGGAGCCCGATGAGAGCGTCACCAAGAAGTTCGATTGTTTCTCTGTCACCATCAATGGTTTCAAAGGCTTCGGAGAAGTCATCCCCGAAGACAAGCTAGTGTGGAAGCTCGTCTATTCCCTTCCCGAGTCATGGGATAGAAAGAAGATCGCCATCATCGAGGCCAAGAACCTCAAAACCTTGAAGCTCGATACTTTTATGGGATCTCTTCTAAACTATGAGATCATAAAGAAAGGAAGAGAAGATGAGAAGAAGTGAGAAGAGAAGAAGGTCGAAAAAAAGGAAGTAAAAAAGAAGAAGATGAGAATTGCTCTCAAAGCTTCATAAGAAGAGAGCTCTAGTGAGGAGGAAAATGAAGAAATGGCCATGCTAGCCAAACGGTTCACTCGGTTCATGAAATCCAACCTAGGAAGATAGTTCAATCGAAGAGGGGATTTCAAGAATAAGAACAAGGAGGAAGATAATGATCAACTCATTTGCTATGAGTGCAAGAAGCCGGGGTACCTAAGAACCGAATGCCCCCAACTTAAAAGGAAGAGCTTCGGGAAGAAGAAGAAGCTCAAGGAAAACTTTGCTACTTAGAGTGATGAGGAATCATCCTATGAAGAGGAGCAAGAAGTTGCCAACCTTTGCCTCAAGGCTCTTGAAGAAAATCCTAAGGTAACCTCTAACCCATCTTTATTTGATTTTTTTATGAACTTCAAGAAGCATGCGATGAGTTACAAGAGGTTTATGACGAGTTGGTCAAAAAGTTTAGGAATCGATTTTGAAAAATAAAAAAACGAATTCTGATTTGAAAAACCAAAACGATTCTCTTTCTAAAACCAACTCTGAACTTGAAAAAGAAAGTTTTTGATTTACAACAAAAATAAAACGATTTTGAAAAGAAAAATCTTTATTTAAACAACCTTATTTTTAAAGTTCATGATGATCACCACAAGGAGGTTGTACCAACCTTTTTATAAATCTTTGAAAAATTATAAGTTCGGTGCTATGAGTTATCCCCAAAATCATTTCTTTGAAATCTTGGATTAAAGGGATTTTTTTTGAAAACTCGTAATCTTTTGAAAAAAAATGATAAAAACTTGGAGTCGCCACCGGCCACTTGGGTAAGGTGGGCCAGGCACCAAAAAACTAGAGATTCGTTTTGAAAGGGTTCGGGGGTTGGTTACGTGTGGGGAAGGATTAACACCCCATCATGCCCAAAAACTGGTACCGGAATATTTGTTGCTTTCAATCAAAGAAAATTGTCAAAATTTGAAATGAATATAATTTGGTGACATTAATTCAAAATTGACCTTAATTGAACGGGCATTATCAAATTTAATTGGACATTTAATTAATAAGGTTGATGTACACCGGACCATAGACTAAACCAACATCATATAAGCCTGACTGTCGTGTTAGTTTATGGTTCGAATCCCACACTTCTCCTTTATGCATGATGCAAACAATTAAGATATGATGTAATGATTTTGTTACGTTTTAATTTCCTTGAGACGGTAAGGATTAATTCAAATATTTGGTCAACATCCTTTAAGCTCAGACAGTTACGACACAAATGTCAGAATTATTAAATAAATCTTTTTTTATGATTTAGATTAATTAACATGTAAACCACATAGGCTAAATGATGAGAAATAAAATGAATGTCAAACAAGGGCTTGAAAATTAAACACACAAAAGGCCCACTAAAAGCCCCAACCTAAAAATGCCTGAATTATGGAAATTTAATTAGTGATCTAGTTACTAATTAGGTGATTCTAATATTAACCCTAAATTAATTAACCCTAAAAGACTAGAAAACCTAACAAATTATGAGTTATCTTATAACATGATAATTAATTCAATCGATTTTAAACTAGTGTTTCAATAAGCCAAGAACACCATTTAGAATAAATCAAGTTAATTAATCGTGGTTTTAAATTAAATATCAATCTAAACTTGCAATTAATTTTATCCTAAAAGTAATTAATAAATGTTTAATTAATTTAATAAATTTAACATTTATGTCAATAAGCCAATGATAAGTTTAAATTCACTAAGTTAATTCGAACCTAAACCTAACCGAGGCTCTAAAAAACTAACCCTAAATTAACTTAATTAATTTATAAATCATGCCCCTATAAGACGAGTTCACAATTTAAATTAATTAAATTAATTCTACCTTAATTTAATCTAAAGTCTAGCCTAAAGCCTAAAGCCCAAAACAAAGTAAAACCCAATCTACCTAAGCTAAACAACTTAAGCCCAAAACATACAAATATATATATATATACTTAATGTACATTCTATACTAAAAACATATTATATATGTAACACTATATTATATATTATAAAGAAACTATGAATTATTTACATTATAAAAAACTTGTTTGATATGTATTATAAAAAAAGGAACTTATATTATATTAAAAAAACTTCATATTATATAACAAACAATATATTATATATACTATGTAAAACTATATTTTATAAGGAAAACCATATCATACATATATTATATAAAACTATATTATATACACAAACTTATTTTATATATTTAAAGAACTATAGGTTATATAAAACTACATATTATATTTTATAAAAACTACTACATGCTATAGCATACATACTAAACCTAACAGAGACATACATATCAAGCCACATAAAACATATATCAACAAGAAATTAAAGCATAAACACAAAAACATGACTAAAATGTAAAAGAAACAAATTACCGACCAGAAATTAAAACATGTACATGAAAAAACGACATGGTAAGAGTTCTGAAAATCTAAGGACTACGAGAGTAAATAAAAAAAGCGGAATGTCTTAATGGGCGTAATTAATCAGGACAGAGGGACTGATTGTGAGATTTAAGAGTGAGAAAGCCTTTCTGGCATATTTTTTTAAAACACAGAGGGAGTTAAACGGCTAATAACCCTTTTTAAAATAAACTGAGTTATAAAGCATAATCCCTAAAATGTTTTCAGGCTTTTTTATTTTTTTCAAATCTTTCTCCCAAAAACTGAAGCTATGTTTTTTGAAACAATGATGAATGCCACCGTACGTTCATCCGAAGATCCAGACTCCGTCGCAAAACCCAGACTTCGACCGGTGACCGCCATGTCGGCCGTCGTTCGACGACATCCAAAGAACCCAAAATACCCCGAAAAGCCTTCATCTTCATTTCGAACCTAGATCTGGACTCTGATCCCTATAGAAACAAAGAAATCCGTTGTTTTGTTGAAATTAGAAACCCAAAAAGTGCATCTTTCAACTTTTTTAAAAAAAAACTGAGACCCCGTTCTAAAAACTAATACCCTTCCCCTTTATGTCGCTCTCTCCATCCACTCAACATACACGGCCTCAGAGCGGCCGGAAGGCTTATTATCGGCCAAGGAGAAACGAAAGAGCAAGAGAAACGAAACCGACGCGAAGGTAAAAGAAACCCTAACCCTTTCTATTTTTTGTACACAATATGCTTCGAAATGCAAAAAAAGATAGAAAATACCTCTGGAGGCTTTTCCTTTTGATTCTATTCATTGAAATATCCCTAATAATGCTTAGGGTTTACAAAGTTTGGTTTCGATTTTATAGCCGCATTTACATGAATTAGAAAATTAAAATTACAATCGAAAACTCCTATTGGTTGCTGTTGTTTTCGATTTTTGGTGCGGTACTGAATTGTTGGTAACCTCCCTGACATTCTCTTTGGCTCTTTGTATGCATGGCTCATTTGGAATTGATGAGAGGACCACGAGAGCTGTTGTCGTGGTTAAACGAGAGAAGAAAATGACCATCCGGACGACGTAGAGCGTTCTTAACCGCTGATAAGGGGATCTGGACGATTGTGAGGGATTTGGAACGTCGTGCGTGAGCTCCACGCGTGTATCAGAAAGCTGAGGCGTTGCGCGTGCAGAAGCCAACGAAATGCTTGGTGTAACCTAGACCATTCGATCTTTTTTTCAGATCTGACGGTCCAGGATGGGCTGCGCAAGAGACCAAACAGATTAGGGTTTCTGATGTGTAATTAGGCTTAGGTTTTTTTGTTATTAGGCCCAACACGGGCTAAAGATGTAATATAATGTATATTTTTTTTAGGTTTTTGTGCTCTTTATGTATGTGGACTGCTAATACATTTATTTAAGTTGGGCTTTTATTTTATTCAACATATATATAGGTTTTTTGTTAATCTTTTTTACTTTTAGCTTAGTTTTATAATTAATCAATAATAATAATAGTAACAACAATAACTATAATCATAATAACAATGATACCATTAACGTATAGTAATAATAACTAGATAACAACGATAGTAATAATAACTGGATGAGGGATTGACAACAAGAGGGCCCTCAAAGATCAGGGCCTCCAAGCGGTCTCCCGAGACCTGGGTTGGGTTTTTAACATCACATTTTCCTCTTAGGCATGATTACATCAACTGAGAGATCTCTTTCATCATATCTTGTTGAGACTTGATGAGGGTGTCCCTTAACTCTTGTTGAGTTCGCTCCAACCGACCTCTCAAATCGGCCTCTAGCTCAGCAAAACTTTCCTCCGTTTTCTTCTTTTGGTGTCGGGTAAAATGCGAATGCAGAATCTTTGATGGCTAAGAACTGCCACAAACCCCCAACGGTTAATTTTATTTTTTTTTACGAATGAATGCATGCAATGTGTTGTATGCACAAAAGAGATAGATGATTAAATATAATCAATCAAAAAGTACAAATGAATGCAAAGAAACACTGATTCGACGAATATTCTCGTTTAACAACTTTTCATAACAAAGATCAAGTCTCGTTACAATGAGTAAAGAACATAGCCACCACAAAGGGCACAACTGAAACTTGAGTCCCTTCTCCGCCAATGACTGGGTTGTCATTTTCTTATCTTGTGATCAATCTTAAACTTCGAGATTCTTTAATTCATCATTACTGACTCTTTCTCCTGTTATGAAAGTCTTAGATTTTGAACTGTTCTCGAATCAATACCTTATTATGAAATGTCATGAATATGCAAAACAGAACAAGACCAGACGATAAATGGTTTAGCAATAGATAAAAAGAATATCGAATATAACGCAGACAACAACTGAAACAGATTCCTAATAACATGGATTCTAATTCGCTATGGTTATCCGCATGGCTCTAATCGGGGTGGGCTTCCTAAATTCTCACACATGTGTTTGGATCTAGACAAGGGTACCTGAACCTATCTTATTACCTACTAAGGCAACAAGAACCCCAATTCTAGCCTATTACAAGCTTACGAATTGGTTTCAGTTCGAGGGAAAGCACAACCCAATGACGTGGAGGGCTGCTCACGTATCAAAATGTGTGGATTCCAGAAGTGAATTACCGACCCGTAGAGGGATACTCACGTGGGTTTGTGGTGTTTCACTCCCACTTAAGGGACGAAGCTCGGGTATAGAGCTTGATGATATGGTGCAACATATGTCGGTGATTCCTAAGAAATTAAATGAAAATTAATTCGAGGACCACCAATTATCAAAGACCGTTCAATCGTAGTTACATTTTCAAGAAAGGATCGACCTCACTAGAATAGACTAAAATTATAATAACTTTCCATCATTAAAAACAACAAATATTTTCTTGGACTAACTCTTTTTTTTTTTATAAAAACAAAATTCGATCCCCATCAGAGTCGCCAAGCTGTAGCGACCTTTGTCTAAATCTCTGAAAAATTATAAGTTTGGTGCTACGGGTTATCCCCAAAATCATTTCATTAAAATCATGGATTAAAGGGATTTCTTTTGAAAACTCGTAATCTTTTAAAAACGATAAAAACTTGGAGTCGCCACCGGCCACTTGGGTAAGGTGGGCCGGGCACCACAAAATTAGAGATTCGTTTTGAAAAGGGTTCGGGAGTTGGTTACGTGTGGGGAATGATTAGCACCCCCATCATGCCCGAAAATCGGTACCAAAATATTTGTTGCTTTTAATCAAAGGAAATTGTCGAAATTTGAAATGAATATAATTTGGCGACCTTAATTGAAAATTGACCTTAATTGAACGGGCTTTATCAAATTGGTGGATTCAAATTAATTGGACATTTAATTAATAAGGTTGACGATACACCGAAACATAGACTAAACCGACATAATATAAGCCTGACTGTTGTGTTAGTTTATGGTTCGAATCCCGTACATATCCTTTATGCATGATGCAAACAATTAAGATATGATGTAATGATTTTGTCAAGTTTTAATTTTACCTTGAGACGGTAAGGATTAATTCAAATACTTGGTCAACATCATTTAAGCTCGGATTATTACGACACAAATATCGAAATTAATAAATACCTCCATTTTTATGATTTAGATTAATTAACATGTAAACCAAATGGGCCAAATGATGAGAAATAAAATGAATGTCAAACAAGGGCTTGAAAATTAAACACACAAAAGGCTCACTAAAAACCCTAACCTAAAAAGGCCCGATTTATGGAAATTTAATTAGTGATCTAGTTACTAATTAGGTGATTCTAATATTAACCCTAAATTAATTAACCCTAAAAAAGGCTAGAAAATCCTAACAAATTATGAGTTATCTTATAACATGATAATTAATTCAATCGATTTTAAACTAGTGTTCCAATATGCCAAGAACACTATTTAAAATAAATCAAGTTAATTAATCGTGGTTTTAAATTAAATGTCAATCTAAATTTGCAATTAATTTTATCCCAAAAGTGATTAAGAAATGTTCAATTAATTTAATGAATTTAACATTTATCTCAATAAGCCAAGGATAAATTTAAATTCACTAAGTTAATTCAAACCTAAACCTAAGTAAGGCTCTAAAAAAACTAACCCTAAATTGACTTAATTAATTTATAAATCATGCCCCTATAAGACGAGCACACAATTTAAATTAATTAAATTAATTCTACCTTAATTTAATCTAAAGCCTAGCCTAAAGCCTAAAGCTCAAAACAAAGCAAAGCCCAATCTACCTAAACTAAACAACCTAAGCCCAAAACATACAAATATATATATATATATATATTTAATGTACATTCTATACTAAAAACATATTATATATAACACTATATTATATATTATAAAGAAACTATGACTTATGTACATTATAAAAAAACTTGTTTGATATGTATTATAAAAAAGAACTTATATTATATTAAAAAAACTACATATTATATAAAAAAATTATATATTATATATACTATGTAAAACCGTATTTTATAAGGAAAACCATATCATAAATATATTATATAAAACTATATTATGTACACAAACATATTTTATATATTTAAAGAACTATAGGTTATATAAAAATACATATTATATTTTATAAAAATAGCCGCATGCTATAACATACATATTAAACATAATGGATGCAAACATATCAAGCCACATAAAACATATATCAACAAGAAATTAAAGCATAAACACAAAAAAATGGAATCAAATGTAAAAGAAACAAATTACCGAGCAGAAATTAAAACATGTATATGAAAAAACGACATGGCAAGAGTTCCGAAAATCCAGGGACTACGAGAGTAAATAAAAAAGGCAGAATGGCTTAATGGGCGTAATTAATCAGGGCGGAGGGACCGATTGTGAGTTTTAAGAGTGCGGAAGCCCTCCTGGCATATTTTTTAAAACACAGAAGGAGTTAAAAGGCTAGTAACCTTTTTTAAAATGAACTAAGTTATAAAACACAACCCCTAAAATGATTTCAGGATTTTTTATTTTTTAAAATCTTTTTCCCAAAAACAGAAGCCATGCTTTCTGAAACAATGATGAATGCCGCCGTGCGTTCATCCGAAGATCCAGACTCCGCCGCTAAACCCAGATACTAACCGGTGACCGCCATGTAGGTCATCGTTCGACGGCAGTCGGAGAACCCAAAAATACCCTGAAAAGCCTTCCTTTTCACTCTGAACCTGGATCTGGACTCAGATCCTTACAGAAACAAAGACCCTTCCCCTTTATGTCGGTCTCTCCATCGACTCACCATACACGGCCTCAAAGTGGCTGGAAGGCTTATCGTCGGCCAAGGAGAAATGACGGCGCTAGAGAAACGAAACCGACACGAAGGTAAAAGAAACCCTAACCCTTTTTGTTTTTTGTACACAATATGCTTCAAAATGCAAAAAAAAAAAGATAGAAAATACCTCTAGAGGCTTTTCCTTTTGATTCTACTCACTGAAATATCCCCAATAATGCTTAGGGTTTACAAAGTTTGGTTTTGGTTTTATAGCCGTATTTACATGAATTAGAAAATTTAGAAATTACAATTCAAAACTCCTATTGGCTGCTATTGTTTTTTGATTTTTGGTGCGATACTGAATTGTTGGTAACCTCCCTGACATTCTCTTTGGCTCCTTGTATGTATGGCTCGTTTGGAATCGATGAGTGGACCACGGGAGCTGTTGTCGTGGTTGAACTAGATGAGGAAGTGACCATCCGAACGACGTGGAGTGCTTTTAGACGCCGATGAGGGGATTTGGACGGTTGTGAGGGATTTGGAACGTCGTACGTGAGCTCCATGCGTGTGTCAGAAAGCTGAGGCGTTGCGCGTACAGAAGCAAAGGAGACGCTTGGTGTAACCTGGACCGTTCGATCTCTCTTCCAGATCTTACGATCCAAGATGGCCTGCGCAAGAGGCCAAACAGATTAGGGTTTTTGATGTGTAATTAGGCTTAGGGCTTTTTGTTATTGGACCTAACATGGGCTAAAGGTGTATATAATGTATATTTTTTTGGGGTTTTGTGATTTTTATGTAAGTGGGCTGCTAATATATTTATTTAAGTTGAGCTTTTATTTTTTTCAACTGTTATATATATAGATTTTTTTGTTAATCTTTTTTACTTTTAGTTTAGTTTTATAATTAATCAATAATAATAATAGTAATAACAATAACTATAATCATAATAACAATGATACCATTAACGTATAGTAATAATAACTAGATAACAACGATAGCAATTAAAATAACATAAAAGAAGCAAACAACAAAAACATGATAGAAAATTAGATATTAGAAGTTAACACATAGATATATTAACAAATAAAAATAATAGTATTTTTTTATTTCTTTTAAATTTTAATGATAAGCACATATATCTATATAGTATAAGATAGTTAAAATTAAACAAAGCCCATAGTAGTGTGTATAAGCTCATTATTTAAAAAAAAACAACAGCAAAAATAAAAACTGGCTCACCCCAGACAAAATTAGTGATTACAGAGGTGAGTGATCTTAAAGCTTCTCTAAGCAATGTTGGGAAACAAAATTTTGAAAAAGCAAGTTCTTCAAAACCCAACTATGTAAAAATGAAACTTCAATGGGTACAAACAAAGAGGCTTCCCAAAGCCCTCATATGGTAAGAAGGTTAGAAGTGTGTTGGTTCCTAAGGAACTAATTGCTTCTAACAACGTTAGTGCTTTGTCTTCTTGGATTCCCAAGGGAACCAAGATTTTGGGAGCTAATACTCATGGACCCAAAATGATTTGGTTACCAAAAACCAAGGTTTAATTCTTTGTTTGTAGGGGGAGCATTGCTACAAGGCCAAAACTACATGCGCAAATTCGTGGTACCTTAATAGTAGATGTTCGAGACACATAACCGGTGACAAGAGTCAGTTCTTAGAGTTAAAACCAAAGAGTAGAGGAGTAGTGAGTTTCGGTGACAACTCCAAAGGCCACATTGAAGGAGTTGGTTCCATTGATAATCACTCTTCTATTCTTATAAACAATGTTTTATATGTCAACGGTCTAAAATACCCAAACCATGTTTCTAAACTTTCAAAAGCTTTATATGATTTGAAATAAGCTCCTAGATCTTGGTATGAAAGGATGTCAAGTTTTTAAACTTAAAAAAGTTTTAACAAAGGAAAGGTAGATACTACACTCTTTATTAAAACAAATGTCAAATACATTTTAGTAGTTCAAATTTATGTTGATGATATAATTTTTGGTTCTAATAATGAATTATTGTGCCAAGATTTTGCTAATTTAATGCAAGGTGAGTTTGAAATGAGCATGATAGGGGAGCTCTCATTCTTCTTGGGACTCCAAATCAAACAAAGGAAGGATGACATCTTCACCAATCAAGCTAAGTACATCAAGGACATGCTCAAGAAGTTTATCTTGGAGAATATGAAACCACAAGCCACACCAATGAGCTCTTCTACAAAGCTTGACAAAGATGGAGGAGGTAAGTGTGTTGATTTAAAGCTTTATCGTTCTATGATAGGATCTTTGCTTTATCTTACCGCAAGTAGACTGGATATAATGTTTAGTTTTTGCTTGTGTGCTAGATTTCAAGCTAGTCCTAGAGAATCACACCTTATAGCCGTTAAGAGTATCTTTAGATACCTTAGAGACACACCTTGTTTAGGCCTTTGTTATCCTAGAGATTCCTCATTTGATTTGCATGTTTATTCAGATACGGATTATAGAAGTTGTAAGATATATATAAAAAGTACCTCCGGTACTTGTCAGTTCCTAGGTAGTATGCTCATATCTTGGTTCTCTAAGAAATAAAAGTGTAGCATTATCTACCACCGAAGCGGAATATATATCAGTTAGAAGTTGTTATGCTCAATTCCTTTGGATGAAGTAACAACCTTTAGATTATGGAATTGATGTAAGTACCATCCCTCTTAAGTGTGACAATAATAGTGCCATATGTCTCACTAAGAATCTCATCCAACATTCTAAAACCAAGCACATAGAGATATGACATCATTTCATTAGAGATCATGTCTTGAAAATGATGTTGTTCTATAATATGTAGACACCTGAATTAATTGGTGGATATCTTTACCAAAACTTTAGACAAAGAACATTTTTGATCTCTTAGGAGAGAGTTAGGTTTAACTAGCCTTTCTTGAGCCATAGAGCATTTTTGGTCTTAAAATTTTGCTTGAATTTAGATGATTGCTTTGCTTATATGTTTTTGCTCCTATATGCATCTATGCTTGTTGCTAGGGAGAGTATATATCTGTGTTAGCTCATACATGATGTTCATATATCGTTTGCATGCATTTCGATTCGATTAAGTTCAAATTTTTGAGCACCTTGTAGCCAAAAATGACATTTTTGGCTCAGAGGTATCGATACAGGGTACGAGTATCGGTACAGGTATCATGAGACATTTTCAGTACTGCTTGACCTGTACCGTTACGGTGTCGCGTATCAAAACGGCTAAAACTATTTCGGTACAGTGTTTTGATACGCATATGTGGCTATCGATACGCGTAGCCGCTGGTCTTTAAATGACTCATTAAAAGGAGTTTTCCTACTTTAAACAAAACTCTCAAACCCTCTTGTTATTCACACAATTCTTCAAAACTTTTGAGGGCTTTTGGATTATTCATCAAACCCTAGCGAAATCATCAAGATTTGTGTATCATCATCACCTCATTCATCCATAATCTCATACTCAAGGTATAAATGTTTTTTATTTTTTAATTTTGTTCTTATTTATACATTATTTTCGTTTCAAATTTATATATTTAGTATGTATATGAACTGTTTTTCAAAAATTTTGTAAAAACTTTTTCAAATCTGAATTTTTTTGTTCAAATATAAAATTATATCGTATGTTTTTCAACCCTGATTTTCAATTTTCTTTTTATTAAAAATTCTTTTTATACTTGTATATGATTTTAAACTATCCGATATAGGTTTTTACAATACCTTGATCATTGGATTAATTATTGGATTGAATATGATGTTTATGCGTACATGGTTTTTGGTTTGATTTTGATTTCAAGTTATTACCATGGGTCCTAAGAAAAGACGAAGAAAAGATATGGCATCTAGTTCCAAGCCTCCTAATCAAAATCCCGAAATTAATAGTAATAGACCCAACCTCACCCATATTTTCCAAAATTGTTTTAATGAGCCAAGATTTCCAAATGCTATGGATCATTTTAAACATTATCAAGGTTTTAAAATACGTCGTGAGCACATTGTTTCGATCCCTTTCATGTCTTCTGAAAGATTTCAATTTAAATATCTTGAGTTGATGCAACAATAGAAGTTCATGTAATTTTTAGCCTTACCCGGGATTTTATACTGAAATCTTGTCCTTATTTTTTACTCAAATGCCCAATGTGTTTATAATCAAGATAGATCCGAAGTTGTTGCTATCGAATCTTATCTTATGTGAAAGAAATTTCAAATTGATTATTTAATTTTAGCAAATTTTTTGAGTTTTGAGGATATGGGAATTGATAATGAGGACTCTTTGGGACATGTTTTCGGTGGCTCCGTGATCGTACTTGATCCTCATGATCGCATCCTTCACCTCATGATCACTTGGTGGTTTCACCCATCCGGTGGAATATTCTCTATGATCCGTCAAGTTGATAACTTTTGGATCCGTTGCTTTCGTGAGGGTAAGCATTCATTGTGCAAAACCGCCATACAACTCTTGTTTCATCCTTCACTTATGACACCGCTTTGAGCTATTTGTTTCACAAGATTGGTATTGATTGCTCTTATGATGTTGCTGAACTTCTCACCGAAACAATTGATGAGTGTTCTCTTCACCGTGCAAAGTTTTCATACTATAATGGAGAATGGATTCAGAATGTCGATCTTCCCCGTGGTGTTCAACCTGATCCGGTGGTGGCTCCTCAAGCTGTTCCGATTAAAGAAGCTCTAGTAGCACAACCTTCCCTTGATGCTCTTATGGATTATCTCGACAGGAAATTTGCATCTTTGGACACTACTATGACCTCTTATTTTCCACTATTGACAGTCGTTTTACATCTTTGGAGGAAAGAGTTATTGCCATTGAGAATCACCAAGCTTCGATGGATATATCTCTTACCATATTTCATGAAGAGTGGCGACAATCTCTTGGAACCCATGTAAATGATGAAGATGAAGTGGATGGAGAAGAATATGATGAAGACGCTCCTTAGGCATCTTGTATATCATATCTTGTCATATTAGGATTAGTTTTATGCACGTATGTCTTTATGTTATGAACTATTATGCTTTGCTTTATTTGTTTTGGTTTATGGTTTTAGGAATTAAGTTGGATTTTATTATGTTGTTTTGAACTATGCTTTGAATTTTAATGGATATCTATGTTGTTTCCTTTAATGCTTGGAGTACCTTTAATGTTTATATCTTGCTTTATTTATATCCTATTGAGTTTGATCTAACAAAAATGGGGAGAAGTAAAGAGCACTTAAATTTTTCAAAACTATATCTTTTAGTCTTACATAAATGAGGAGTATCTTTCAAACCTACTTAAAAATTTACTTTGGTTTTGTTATATAAAAAATGGGAGATTATAAAACCTATGTTTGATTTTCATATAACAAAGAGTTTAAGGACCAGTATCCAAAAGTTTCACAAAATGACAAGGATTTGAACCTAAAATTGTTTCTAACTTAAAAACTTAAAACCCCAAATTTTCCTAATTGTTTTCATACTCAAATAACCAAAAACGCCCAGGCATATCGATACACTTCTTAGCATTTCAATACGACTTTTGACTACTGGAATTTTAATCACAAAAACATACTGATACGACTATTCCTGTATCGATACGACCTTCATCTGGGTTTGTGTTCTTGGTTACGAGTATCGATACGACCTTCACCGTATCAATATGGGGTATTGAGATTTTCACATCTTTGCATTTAATTTTATTACCATTGCCTTGTTAGTTATTGGAATCACCAATCTTTAAATTTCAGTTAACTCGTATCGATACACCCCTTAGGCATACCGATGCATTTTTCACTAGACTTTTTTCTCAGATTCTAGTGAGCAAAAACCGTACCGATATGTCCTATCCGTATCGATGCGCCTCTATTTTTATACTGTGTCCGTTTTGATATGCCTTTAAGTGTATCGATACACCCTTGTACAATGGCTCTTTCTTCTTTTGACAGGTACCGATACAGATGTTCGTGTACCGATAAGGTTGGTCACCAAACAACATTTATTGCAGGAAAATGATCTCTAATGGCTTTATTGATGATGTCAACCACCCAAACGGTTAGAAATAAATAAGAGGATATAAAATCAAGTTTCTAAAGCTACAACAATAACTATTGAACATCATTTGAACAAGTCTAAAGCTTTCAAGCACAAATCCAACACTTTGAGCCCATTAGAGTCAAATCCTTTTGTAACCCACTTGAGTGAGCATATTTGTAATTCATTCTTTCAAGTTTGGGATGAATGGAACTATAATTGGGGCAAATTATTCACCTTTGAGAGGTCTTTGATTATTTGCCATTCTTTCTTGTAAAGTGAGTGAACTTATCAAGCTTTGGGTAGAAAGCTTTGATCTTTGTAACGGTTTCCTCCTAAGCCTAGAAAAGGGGAAGAATTTCTTAGTGAAATTGTTTGAAATCCTTAATATGGATCTAAGGTAGTGGATGTCGAGCATGTTAGAATCTTGAACCATTATAAATTCCTTGTGTCACATTTTTCATTTATCATTTGCTTCCCTTCAATTTTTTAATTGCCAATTCACCCCCTCTTGGCCAAACCGAGTTGATTAATCATCCCAACAGTTTCATCTGTCATTTTGGTATGATTTCATCATACCGTAGTGTTAGAGTATGCCCAAAGACCAATCATAAGATGATTGTAAATGACATTTGTTTTACCTTGTTTATTCATAAAGAGGCATTGCCATTATTATTTTCAGTTACAATTCTGCGTGCATAAATAAACTGAATTATAATAAAGTCCTTAGAATAATATGGTTATTCTAAAATGTCCTTAGTTGAGTATTATTGTGAGCATGGACAACAATAATGCATTAAAACTAATATATAGTTGATTGATGACAATGTGTTGTCATTGACATGGAGATGTCAAAATCAATACATAAGTATGTGCTAGAGAACGACATACTGGACTGACCTGCTATGAGCATGTTTCTTGGATTATTATGTGACGGTCACAACATTGCTCATAGTGATAACTACATGTATGATCCTCAGATTTGAGCTCATCATTATTTCAACATCGTGAATGACATATTTTGATACGGTCAAACGCGTGTGGTAATGTCACAATCTATGTAGTGGAATATGGTTGATCAAGATAGGATTTGTCCCTCCTACATAATAGGAGTAATATCGTAGGCCACTTGATTGAGTGAGACTAGAAATGCATGGTCATGCTCGAATAAGTTGATACGGGATATTATAGTTATTCGTTTATAATAGTCTACTCAAGATATCAAGAAACATTAGATGGACTATACATGTGTGACTGTTCCATGACTTGTGTCCAATCTAGATATAAAGGACAAAAGGATGTAATACGTAAATAGAGTTAATCACGAAAATGTTATGTCGAATCATGATTTCTTGTAACTTAGGTGACAATGACATATTGCTAGATGTCACTCATTGTTTGTAATATTAGAAATGTTTTAATATTTACTACTAACGTTACATGAACCTGCATGGTCACACCCACAGTTGAAATGAGCATATATTAAACGAATTATATATGTACAAATTTGTTGTACACGGATTTAGTTAAATTAATATATATTTGATATATATAATTTAACTATTGGGTAAATATTAAAAGAAAAATAATTATTGTAATTATGACTCTTTTAATATATAAATAATATAATTCGATTTAAATCAATATATATATTGAAATACTAGTTAAGTTGAATTGAGATTATATATATTTAATATATATATTGAAATCCTAATTAAAGTTGAATTGGAATTATATATATTTAATATATATTGAAATCCTAATTAAAGTTGAATTGGGATTATATATATTTAATATATGTTGAAATCCTAATTAAGTTGAATTGGGATTATATATATAATATATATATATTAAAATCCTAATTAAAGTTAAATTGGGATTATATATATTTAATATATATACTGAAATCCTAATCTGAGTTGAATTAGGATTACAAAGGCTATATAAAGGCATGAGAGATTTAACAGTCATTAATACTTTTTGGGAAAAACCCTCTAAATAGTTTAGAGAGTTTTTTTATGCTCGTTTCCTTCTAAATGGTTTAGAGAGTTTTTATATATTTGTTTCAACTGGGTGGACTACGTAGAGGTCGGAGCGTTATTGTTGCGGCTTACGAATCGACATCGTGGAATCGTGATTGAATATCTATCTCCTCTAAACTCAGAATTTCAGATTTTAAACATGTAATTCTTCACCCTTATTCATCTCGATTCGTTTCTCGTACATAGATCTCTGGTGGTAATCGCCGGATAATTTTTCCGCTGCGCCATGGGGTGTACCGGCGTGACCTAACACCTAGCAACCGTTTGGTGCTCGCACAGAGGTTTTAACGGCGCTAGTTTCCAATTATGATTCTGTCGGTGGTCACTGGTCATAGAAAGTTAGATCCCCACTCGGATGATAATTGTTTGCCGATATAATCAGTCCTGGGTAGCGGAATATTTTGCCTTATAGTTTGGGTTGCTTACCACTCCTTCACCCCGTTATGCGTCTCGATTGGATAGAGACAAAGAGATTCATAAAGGCTTCTGGATTTTGATGATATGCTATTCTCTATGGAATTATTTACTTTTCTTTACACTTTTGGGTTTGTAAGAGATTTTGGTGGATTAACCCTCATTATTTTTTATTCTGAATGCGTTATATTTATGATATTTCTATAGTTTTTTAATAAAAATTCAGTGGCATTATAAAAAAATAATGAAAAAACATAAAAACATCTCAGGATTGTACATCATAATCTAAGGTTTTGATTACCAAAAATGAAGAAAAAACAGAGACAAACAAGTCAAGATTAATGGTCTGAGAATCTTAAATGTCATCATATCATTGTGACAAGAAAGATCATATTAAAAACATTGTTACGAGTGGAAGTAGAGAGAACAAATGTGGTGATGATAAACAAGAAATGAAAGATAATGAAAATTTGGAGCATATTTCTACGTCTGATAATCTAATTATTGTTTGTTAAGAGAATGTGGTCAGCTTAGCATGTGAGAAAAATATTTGGGTGATTGATAATGATGTTTCACTTCAATCACATCATGAAAAGAAATTCCTTACATCTTACGTTTTGACTTTTTTACTTAAAAAGAACCAACATTTGAATTTGGTAAATGCTGCGCTGAAAAATTGTGTTCATAGTCTAGTTTGAGAGTTTTTTTTTAATGTGAGGCGGTAAAAGTAAGATGGCTAAAATAATGCTATATAGAAATGTTTATAAAGATAATAAAAATTTGTGTATCGATTGGTAAGAATTTCTGTAGGAATATAAATATTGGTAAGTATTTGTATATATATTGAAATTCTTATAATTTTTATAAATATTTCTGTAAATACATAAATGTCGATATACAAATTTTTACTAATTTTGTAAACATTTATGTATAACTTTATTTTAACCTTATTTTTGCGTGTCACCCTAAAATCACTCTTAGTTGGAAATAGAGAATAGATTGTTTAAAAGTCGTCCTCCTTGGTACGTAATGAATGACATGTTATAACCAAGATATCATGTCCCTAGGTGTTGAATTAGGGATTTCAGTCACAAAGAGGGTTCTGATCGAGAGAAGAATTAGGACTTTGGAATGAAGCACAATGACGATGGGGAGGGAGTTAAAAGTGCTGAGGAAACGACGACGGATCATGTGCCGAAGTATATAAGGGTATGAGCAGGGGCGGAATTACGAATTTTTGTATGGTATGTCATATTTTAAAAGTATTTAATAAGAATTAATTATTTATAAAGGAATGTTATTTTATTTAAAAAATAAGTGTCATTTATATATTTTTTTAATTTTTATATACAAATTATATAAAAATAAGGCTTATATATCATATTAGTACTTAAAGTATACTATTTTTTTTTCACTTTGGTACTTAAAGTATTTTTTGGTTAAAATAAATACCCAAAGTATACTTTTTGGTTAAATTAGGTACCTAAAGTATACTTTTTGGTCAAAATAGGTACCTAAAGTATTTTTCGTCAGAGTAAATACCTAAAGTATATGTTTTGGTCAAAATAAGTACTTAAAGTATATTTTTCGTTAAAATAGGTACATAATGTATTTTTTAATGGGAAAAACTTTGATACACATGCTATGTAAACTTTAGTTACACGTACCTTTTAGTTTTAGGGGTTAGTGTTTTAGTTTAGGGGTTTAGGTTGTAGGGTTTAGAATTTAAGGTTAGTGTTTAGAAATTAGGGTATAAGGTTTAGGGTTTAGGGCTTAGTTTTTTAGAGTTAGGTTAGGAACTTAGGATTTGGGTTTTTATAGTGTAAATACACATGCTTGTGTAAAATTAATTTTACACAGCCTGTGTATCAAAGTTTTACCCTTTTTTAATTAGGGTAATTATTCTATACACAAGCGCCTGTGGAAACTTTTTTACACGAGCGCCTTAGTTTTAGGGGTTAGGGACTTTGTTTAGGGTTTAAAGTTTAGTAGTTTTGAATTTAGGGGTTGTTGATAGAATTTTGGGTTAGGGTTTATAGGTCAAAACCTAAACCCTAAATCCTAAATTCTAACCATGAACCCTAAATTCTAAACTCCTACACTTAAACCCCTAAACTCTAAACCGTAAACCCTATAATTGAGGAGCTTGTAGAAACAAAAAGTTTCCACCACCTGTGTATAGGATAATAGTCCTTTTAATTAATGTCACATGACAATTTTAAAAAACCTATATAAAAAATATGTATACTTTAAGTACCTATTTTGACCTAAAAATACTTTAGATACTTATTTTGACAAAAAAAATATACTTTAGATACTTTAACGAAAAATACTTTAAGTACCTATTTTGACAAAAAATTATACTTTAGGCACCTAATTTAACCAAAAAGTATACTTTAAGTACTTATTTTGACCAAAAAATACTTTAGATACTAAAATAAAAAATTAATATACTTTAAATACTAATATAATATATAAGCCTAAAAATAATAATTTTTAAAAATTTTAGAGTGTGAACATACATCACATCTATATATGCGGCTTCGCCTATGGGTATGAGGCCAGAATTAAGGCTAAAGAGTTTGGGGAAAAACTGGATAAAGAGGAGAACGGGCATATGGTAATGACATCACTCAAGCCCAGGAGCGCTGACCCAATTACAATGAAAATTGAAGTGCAAAGTGGCTATGAAGAAAAGGACATATTGCTAATAATATTCACAACTGTTTATAAATAAAACTCTTTGTAAAAATTCATACTACATTCGATTACAGGGGATGCTGAGGAGCCCCAAGAACAGGCCTTCCGTGGCCATCACCGAGCCATCGTAACCCATGTGGTTCTCAAAGACTATGCCATCAATCCATCCCTCCTCTTACAAAAAATGCCCAGTACTCATGACTTTGAGCTGTTTGAGTGTAACAATACTCGAAGTTTAATTAAAAGGATTATATTTTGATACACAACCTTCTATAAAATTTAAAATTTAAATCTCAAACTCTAACACCCTAAAACTTAAAATCCTAAACCTTAAATTCAACCATAAACTTTAAATTCTACACCCTACACACTAAACCGCTAAACCCTAAATTATAAACATAAGTCTTAAATTCTCATCTTATACACTAAACCCTTAAATCCTAACCTAAAACTCTAAACCTTTAAATTAAAAGGCTTGTGTATTAAATTATTTCCCTTAATTAAATGCCCGAACCTAAGTTAAGTTCTACGTGCATCCATTGTAATGATTAATGCAGACTGACTTTTAGATAGTGAATGTAGTAAATTAATAATTCCAAAATTTTGCTGAAAGGAATTTGTTTCTAATATTATTTTTGGAATAAAATTATTAAAAAGGTAAATTCACTTAACATTATTTGATAATATCATATTATTTCGTTCATTCGGTCGGAATGTAGATAAATGTATTTAGTTAATAGGATGTAAGATTACTTGTTCATATATTTTTACTAGATCGTCATCGATTTTTTTTCAAACAGACTAACCTTTTAATATTGAAGTTTTCACAAATGCTTAGGTTTAGAGTTTTAATGTTTATAATTAAATTCTAATGTTTGTGAGTAAATTTTATAGTTTAAATGTTAGAGTTTAGGGTTTAAAATTTAAGAGTTAGGGTTTATGACCCTAAAAGAGATATGTGGCTGTTTTAAAAGTCCGTTTGTGGATAGTATTTTTTTTATTGGCGTTATATCAAATAATGTTTACTTATAATCACCGGTAGTGGCAGATGCATGTAGGCGATTAGGAGAGCAGCTGTATCTCTATTTTTTAGAAACAAACTTAAATCAATATAAATTTCTTCATTATTTTTTTAATTTAATACTTAATTAAAGGTAGGCAAAATATTACAGATATTTATTATAGAATATTTCTCTTAATCTAATTTACTATATTCATAATATCATAATTTAAAAATTTTAATTTTAATTAAGAGATCCAATATTTCGTACTACGATAAAAGTATGCAAAACTGGACTGAAAATCAATAAGCATAAAAACACATTTCAAAATCACTTTCTTTCTAAAAACAATAACAAATTGAAGAAAATGTGGGCTTCGACGCTGGCACCTTGCAGCTGCAACAATGAAATGTTAAAGCTCATTGTTTAGAATGGTGAATTCAGTTTTCAGTTTCTTCATTTGTGAAGAGGTCATATCTTACTTCTTCTAAGCTTAATTTCTCTCATAAATGGTGGTTGATGAATTTGAATTCCATCTTTGTTTTTCTGGGTAGAATCTGTAAAGCTGCAGCCCTTTTCGGAAGAATCCAACTAGAAGTAGAACTGAATTCCATCCTTACAAAAATATGAATAGTCAAATGTCCTAACTCACACTTTCATTAATGGCTGCCACGTGTATCTCAACATAGAGTTTCTCGGCATAAGATAAATGCTCTTTTTTAGAAAAAAAACTTAATTAACAATAATAATAAAATTAATTAAAAAAGTTTGAAAAAGAATCCGTCAACTTCTCGTTTTGAGTTTGACCGCCACTTGTCGCTGTTGGCTATGGTCGGAGAAGACAAACCGGATCGCTGGTTGTTGTTCTTCCGGTTATAGCCGATGCGGAGGGAACAACAACTTCAGCCACCAAGAACATAGATAATTAAACATTGTCATTTTACATTTCAACGTAATCTTCAAACTACTTTCCGAATAATTTATTATCGTTTCGATTTGATTCGATGTCGGGCGATAAAATCCCGGTCCCGGTTGCTCTTGTATGGTTGCATGGTGATCTTGAGTTGAAAATCATCGAAGCTCGAAACTTGCCGAACATGGATTTGCTGTCGGAGCGTCTCCGACAATGCTTCACGTCATTCGACCCGTTTATTAGACGAAAGAAGAATCATCGCCCCCGTAAGATAATCACCAGCGACCCTTACGTAACGGTCTGCCTAGCCGGTGCCACGGTGGCACGTACGCGCGTGATTTCGAATTCTCAGCACCCCGTTTGGAACGAGCGATTCAAAATCCCCCTGGCCCACCCAGCCTACCGGTTCGAGCTTTACGTTAAGGATAATGACGTGTTCGGTGCTGATTTGATAGGAGTTGCCTCCGTGCCAGCAGCTAGTGTCCTCGCCGGCGAAATGATAAGCGGTTGGTTCCCTATAATAAGCTCTAGCGGGAAACCGCCAAAAGCCGACTGCTCCCTTCACCTGGAAATGAAATTCACCAAATGCGAGGAGATGGCAATTTTCAAATATGGAAACGCGGCAAACCCGAACGAATTCGGCATTGCAAACTGTTATTTCCCCGCCCGGCGCGGAGGTTCAGTTACTTTATACCAAGATGCCCACGTTATGAAATCAATGTTGCCGGCGATTGAGCTGGAGAACGGCACCGTTTTCAAGCAGGAATCGTGTTGGGAAGATATTTGCCATGCAATTTTAGAAGCGAATCATATGGTTTACGTTACGGGATGGTCCGTTTTCCACGAGGTGAAGCTGGTGAGAGAGCCGACGAGGCCGTTGCCTAAAGGCGGGACATTGAGATTCGGGGATTTGCTTAAGTACAAATCGGAAGAAGGGGTTAGAGTTCTGGTGTTGGTTTGGGATGACAAGACTTCCCATAGCAAGTTCTTCATCAACACCGTACGGATTATCCTCCATTCTGTTCTGTCCCTGTTGTTCAAATATCATTGTTAGTTTTTAATAAGGAAAGTGTTTGAATGCAGACGGGAGTGATGCAAACACATGATGAAGAAACACGGAAGTTCTTCAAGCACTCTTCTGTTAGATGTGTGTTGTCCCCTCGATATGCCAGCAGTAAGCTTAGCATTTTCAAGCAACAGGCATGCTTTATGCTATGGTCCAGTTCTTATTTGCACATTTTCCTATCTAATCATCAGTCTTTTCCTGAGAGAAAAAGAATGAAGTACTGACTTTGCTGCGGTATGCAATCCAGGTTGTTGGAACCCTCTTTACGCACCATCAGAAATGTGTGATTGTGGATTCACTAGCATCTGGAAATAATCGAAAGATCACTGCTTTTTTAGGAGGTCTGGACCTTTGTGATGGGCGTTACGATACACCCGAACATCGACTGTTTCGGGACCTTGGTACCGTGTTTAAAGGGGATTTTCACAACCCCACATTTTCTGTGAGTATTTCATCGTTAGGAGTTTGACAGAAAATGGATTTGTGTTAGCCATATGTACTAGGACTTCATCTTGCAGTGCATGTAATCTTCAATTGCTCTTACTGATTCTTTGTTTCTCTTTTAATTGTTAGTCAGGAATTAAGTGCCCAAGGGAACCATGGCATGATTTACATTGTAAGGTTGAAGGGCCAGCTGCTTATGATACCCTTAAGAACTTTGAGCAGCGCTGGAGGAAAGCTACAAAATGGGCTCAGCTCGGACGTCGACTCAAAAGGGGTAGTAAGCTTGAAGATTCTTTATTAAAGTTGGATCGAATTTCTTGGATACTAAGCCCTTCTGAGGCAACCTCACAGGATGATCCTTCATTATGGGTTTGCAGTGAAGGAGATCCGGAGAATTGGAACGTTCAGGTACTACTTACCACAAGCCTCTTGAAGCAAACTACTTCAATTTGATCTAACCTTTTGCTGGCTCTTTAAACGGGCAGGTTTTCCGGTCTATAGATTCAGGATCTGTGAAAGGGTTCCCTAAGGATGTTTATCAAGCAGATGCTGAGGTTTTAATTCCTACTTTTATATCTATTTGAAATTTTGAGCTAACCATTATTGTTATTTTAGTTCGAGTTACTATAATAGACAGTATATTTTTCATTTTCTGTGACATGGATGATTTGATTCCTTCCTCTTACTGCAGAATCTTGTTTGTGCAAAAAATCTGGTTATAGACAAGAGCATTCAAACAGCATATATCCAGGCAATTCGATCTGCTCAACACTTCATATACATTGAGAACCAATATTTCATTGGATCATCATATGCTTGGCCATCTTACAAAGCAGGTTTCCGTAACCTCTTATCTTCTTTTTTTTGCATAATTTTCACTCATGCGTCCATTCTGTTCGTCACATGTAGATATGTTGTGAATCTAACAACTGGTTCAAATTATCATGAACATTTGTGTTTGGGGAAGTCTAACACTCTAATTTACTTGGTCTCAGTTTCTGAGATGATGATTTTTTTTTTTGGTACTGTTAGGTGCTGATAATTTGATTCCCATGGAATTGGCATTGAAGATTGCTAGTAAGATAAGAGCAAAACAGAGATTTGCAGTTTATGTTGTCATACCGATGTGGCCCGAGGGTGTCCCTACTTCAACATCTGTGCAAGAAATTCTCTTTTGGCAGGTCTTTTTCTTTTCAAGTAAAGATAGATGATTGATTTGCAAGGTGATTTCTACTCGCATTATATTATATCTTAGCATAGTGATGTTGATATTTCAGGGACAGACACTAAAAATGATGTATGGAATCATAGGAAAAGAGTTGAAATCTATGCGTATGGAGGATTCTCATCCACAAGACTACTTAAATTTCTACTGCCTCGGTAAACGGGAAGAAGTTCCCTCAGACTTTTCTTGGTCAAGTTCATGCCTGTTATCTCCTACCGGCGACACGGTAATCAAACAAGTTCCGTTGTGTATTAGAACTTGATTTGAATTGACTTTCATATGGAGCTGAGAATGTTGAGTTACATCACTATTTTCAGATTTCAGCTTCACTAAGGTTCCAACGGTTTATGATTTACGTACACGCAAAGGGAATGATAGTAGACGACGAGTATGTGATATTGGGGTCTGCCAATATCAATCAACGATCGATGGCGGGTTCAAGAGACACCGAGATAGCAATTGGTGTATGTCAACCTCATTACACATGGAAAGAGAGAAAGAGACATTTTCATGGTCAGGTTCGAACCTTCCCGTCATTGTCACCTTGCTATTGTATTTATACTGTAAGTATTTTTCCCCTCTAAATGTCGGAGAAATAATGCTAATCGATCAAATAACATGCAGGTTTATGGGTACAGAATGTCACTGTGGGCTGAACACATGCACATAATGATGGATTCGTTTAAGAAACCTGAAAGTTTGGAGTGTGTGAAGACCGTGAACAGCATTGCTGAAGAAAACTGGAAAACGTACTCGGGCAGCGAGTTTAAGCATTTGCAGGGGCACCTGCTGAAATACCCAATTTCGGTAACAAGAAGTGGTAAAGTAGGCGCCTTGCCTGGACAAGAGACCTTTCCGGATGTTGGTGGCAAGGTCCTTGGATGTCGATCAACACTTCCCGATGCTCTCACTACGTAGGCCACCACATTTTTAGTAAGAGAATTCAAACCGACACCAAAGAAGGGGAGACAAGGCTGGGGCAACTCGACTTCTTCATACAAAATATGGTGCAGATTACACTAGGCATCCTCGGTTAACATACGACTGACATGTCTCGTTGTCTTTTAAACAGTAAATCTGTACTATTTCGCTTAAATTTTTGCAATTCTAACACCTTTAGCTTTAGGCGAAAGGTTTCAGTGATGGAGAGGGCTGCCCCGTTTTTACAGCCATCAAAAAATGAAAGAAGACAGTAAGCCAACTATCTCCGATCCAATGGCACCCTGTAAATGAAAGAGATGTTAAGATACAAAAGCATGTTACAACCAAATGTACACGAATTCAAAGTAAATGAAAGGGATATTAAGATACAAAAGCATCATAATTTTCAGGTATACTTCGTGCATAATTTCTCGTTGCTGACACTCTATATATTACTAAACAATTAGATGAACTGCCAACAATCGAACACCTGACTCAGCGACTCGAGTTGTACGCCCGTCTGCTGTTTGCCATTGAAATATGAATATATTCTCTCCTCCATTCAGAAAGTTGATTCCTTTTCTATATCGATTCATTACAAATTTACAATCCACGCAGCCACCACCTTCGGAATATGTGGTGGTGGAAGACGAGTTCATTATTCTCTCCATTTCTCCTTCTCTTTTGCGTGATTCCAATTCCCGGGTCTTTGTTTCATTCTTCCTTCTATTTATAGGCCGTAAACTCCCATGGCCAATCCACACTGCGATCGCCTGCAACGGATTTGACTTGTTTCCACGGCACTGATCTTGGTGTGTTGTTCTTGTCCTTTTCAAATATGTTATTTGCTCCATCTTTCTGTTATTTTTTGTACTAAAATATGATTACGTGCCTCGTTCAAAACTTTTTTAAACTTAAATAAAGAAAAAGAGTATAACATAATCACGTAAAAGGAACATAAAAACGCTTAAAATCGACACAAAACACCACATAAAACTCAAAAAAAAGACTGTGTCCACAATCTCTTGAAAACCCAATCATACCGCTCATCGCCACTAATTCACCATTACTCTGAGGAATGCCTTATCAAAAGATGCCACAAACTCAGCAAACCAAACCATCAAACACTTTACTTTTCTGAGATCTTGACCATTACTTTTCTTTTTTATACGTTCTGTTACAACCATTCGCTTTTCAAGGTGTAAGAAATCTAGATCCGACATAACTCGAACCTTTTTAGGAGCTTTGTTAAGATGAACTCTCTCAATTTTTGTGATCTTATGAGCCTTCCCTGAAAGCTCATCATTAATAGTATTAGTCACCTCGCACCCCACTAATGTTATTCTCGACACAACTGGTCCATTTGGAACAACTCTGTTCGAATCTCTAGCCTCTAACTCCAAACTCAACATCTCCAAATCAACACAATTTTGCAACACACCCTCAACCCGATGATCATCCACCACTCGTTCAACTATTCTTACTCTTTCATCCGATACATGAGCACCAACATCTCTCACCTGTGCATAAATTCCGTAATCCACAAAGAGTCTTCCTCTCACAATTTGTTATTGTGCCAAATTATCGTGTCTTCTCTCGAAACTCATCCTGATCTAACAATGTGCTCTCTAACTTGAAATATTTATTTTTCTCTCAGATAACGCCACCACCGACTCACCTCCTGCTACACCTTTCGTATCGCAACCGTCAACCTCCAGTGCAGTACCAACAACGTCAACTTTCAGTGCAATACCAACGACCTGATTCCCAACATTACCGACTTGTAGAGCATCAGGTTCCTTTGTACCTTGCCAAACCATAACAACATTTTTCGAATTGGAGCATTGTCGTTGCCCATCAACATCCGATTGAACCTCAAAATCACCGACTTTGTCCTTCTGATCAGCACAAGAATCTCGCCCCAAATCCCAATTCTACAGCAACCCTACCGCCGACTATTTCCTCTAATCCCTTATCTCTCGTCTCGAAAGAGACACCCTGCATATCGACATGTAGTTTCTTTTTCACTCCACAGTTGCAGCGCAAGTCTGACAACATCACAGAGTCTGTCTCGCTTACTCGCAAATCAAATGTCCTACCATCAACACGGAGAGTAGCTACCTCGTCAATCTTCTTCAAAACAGAGGTTAGAACCTGCACATTACCCCTTTCAAATGATCTAGGCTTCGTAGTATTCTCATTCAATTCAATAAGAGAACCCCATAAAGCAGCCACGTTATTAAATGTACCTCGAGACCAAGCATGAATCGGGACACCAAACAAATGCTATCCGACCATTCCTCCACCTTGTTGAACCATCGACGCAATACCTCATAAGAGGATCCAAGGATTTCTGTTCGCTTTTCTCGTGACTCAAATATCAGTAAAATTGTTAAACTCGATAATCGCATTAAGGAAAAACCCATAATACCTGATCGATTCATCTCTGCAGTCAAGTCACCAATCTTCGAGTAACGTCCGCACCACCCAATTGTACTCCTACGTAGCACCGATAAATTTTCTTCATCAATCACCCCATTTACTTCTCGTTGTGAAACATTGTTACTCCCATCACCACTTCTTCATTGGAAACAATCTCATGCTCTCTCTTTTTGAGCCAGAATGACGAACAAACCTTATGTCTCGCGAAAGAAACTCTGATCTTAAACCCAAATAAATTAAATCTATCAAAGCGCTCTATTATCCCCCAAGCATCTCCTAATCTTGCAACCCTTATAAAACCAAAGCGCACTCCTAAAATTGACCGCTTACTCGGAATAAAAACGTAGACCACATCCCATGGTTCCCAAAAGCTTTCCACAATTCCTGCCAATAGATTCGATCAGGTAAATTTGAAACAAAAAGAGTAAAACTTTGTCGCCGGCGAATACTCATTCGTTGATTTTATATATTGACTGTTGGGAAAATATTTAGTCGCCTGCTCAATCCAATTCACTCAGCGTCGCCGCCCATTATCGCCTTTGGAATTTACAAGTAATGTTAATTGGTTGTTTGTCATGTTCTGAAATTATGATTTGGATTTTTGGAGTTCTTTAATGTCTATGCAAAGTTTAGTTTTAGTTAATGAGCTGAGAAAAATAAGATTGTTGGAAAAATTATATATATTAGTTGAATAATATTAATGTTATATCATGTCATTTGGTAAATAGATATAATAATAATAATAAGTCGTGTCACTTAGTGAATAAACTTATTAATCTTTGGCTTAAAGTTGCATACATTTAATCATATTTATTAATTTTTTAACGTATCTTTTCATCAAAAAGTTTTTGGTTTCCGGTGATAGAGGAAGGCAATATTGAGTTTGATTATTCACTGCAATTGTGCTACTAATGTGAACGTTTTGGATTATTATTGCACCCATTTTTTCTAACCATCTTAAAACATATCTAAGTTTTAATCCAAGGCCATCTCAGATTACCGTTATTAACGAGATTATATTGCCAAGTTGACTGCTAATGGTTCTACATAAAGCTGTGACTTCAAAATGCAAACATGAGATTCGGTTCACTTTTTGAAATGGTAGAAATCAAAAGGTTTGTACGTATTTAAACCATTTCAAATGGATTCTTTAATTAGTAATAAAGAAATGGAAAAAAAATAATGATTTCCCATACGTTGGTAATGTTGGTAATTAATTATGCTACAAAATTTGAGAGTCACACACAATCCCACAATTTGTCTGCATTTAGTGCAAGGCACGCTCCTTTCCAATCATCTCACTCATGCCTGGATTTTGAGTCAAAGCTTGGACAACCATTCTCTCAATTATCGTGGCCCTATGGAATTGTCCAAGTTCCATGGAGAACTGGAATTGTGAAAGAAGCAGTTGCAGTATCGTGTATAGGACAGAAGCACAGATAAGAAGCATGACATTTCACCAATATTGTTCGAATCTTTTATTCGATTTGGAAACATGTATATACTTATTTGGAAACTTATTTTTTCATCAATTATTTCCTAAAGCTTTTGTATTTTTTGTGACATGTTGGTATGATAAGCAACCGTATCCACGTCTGGGGAAATTTGACGTTTGCAATTTGGAGAACTACGGAGTTGGTGATGATGAAACGAGAAATTGTCCAAGTCAGATAGTACTCAAATTCTGGTTCGAGTCTAACGATCCGTTGGAAACTAAATTTTCATAATTATGGCATGACATTTAGTTCGTGATTGGAGGTGGCAAACTGATTCGATACACGAACCGGTTTTACCCGATCCGAAATCTGATATTGATCCGAACATGATGATTCGAAACCCGAAACAAACCGAATCGAATTGAAACCAACCCGATTTTTAGTTGAACCAATATGGAGCCGACCTGAAATCTGATATTGATCCGAACAGGATGATCCGAAACTCAAAATAAACTGAATCGAATTGAAACCGACCCGATTTTTAGTTGAACCGATTTGGACCCGATCCAATTTTTCAACCGAACATAACGAACCCGAATCGATTTTCAACCAAACCGATTTCATTCAAACCGAAGGCAACCCGAAATAAAGAAAATATATTAAAAGAAATAATGAAAGATTTGATGTGAATCATCACACATCTCACCAAAAAATCTTTATATTGGCTTTATAAAGCCATATATGGGTTTAAAAAACTGATCCGGCCTGAAAACCCGAATGAAACATATTGATTTCCTATTGAACCGATCTTGACCCGACCCGAAAATCAACCAAACCGATGTGACCCGATCCAGACTGATATCGGACCTGAATCACTATAGACCCGAATTAAAACCGAATCAGACCAGATTCGATCCGAACTGAATCGAAATTGAATGTAGTCAAAACTAAACCTGACCTGAACTGAACCTGACTCGAACTGAACCCGATCCGTATGACCCGTTTGCCACCTCTATTCGTGATTTTGTTGTGGCATAATCTAAGAACTCCTTCAATTCTCAATCTAGTGATATAGTCACTAGTTGGGGTCATATTCTGAACCAAAGTCAAACGTTCTCAATAACTATAAGCCACAATAAAAAGCTTGTGGAGAAAATTACAAAAACGTGGTAATGAGAAAGTGTTATTTGACCATGTTGTTCCTCCTATTAGTAGAGATGATGATGTAGATGTTGTTATCGCCTTCAACTTTGCCAAGACATGGAAGTACTTATGTTGCTACCGTCTTCAATGTTGTCAAGGCATGGAATGTTGGGAAAATGTGATAAAATGGTAACTTTGAGCCATATTTCGAATGGGTAAAGATGGAGATTCGAATAAAGATTCAATTGGATCTTATTCTACTCCATGAGACCTTTACAACGATATCTCATATGCTCAAAACGGATGAGTAATGAATGAGAAATTGATGCTTAAAGTAAGGAGGTCTGAATTGAGAAAAGAAAATGGAAACTCCAATCCCACATTGATGGGATAAATGGAATGAGAAGTGTTTATATACACTTACTCACTTTGTGGTCATTGAAGGCAATTTTAAGCCAAAAACCCCTATTAAATAATTATTTTAAGAAATGCCCCCTTCATAGATTTATTTAGAAAAATGACCCCCAAATCTACCACGTATGAAGAACTCGCGTTCTGCGTAAAGCGAATTCCGATCTCGCTTTCTGTGAAAAGCTTCGCTTTACGCAGAACGCGAGTTCTTCTTACGTGGAATCACTTTTCAGAATAACGAACTTAACAGGACCTCAAGCTCTGCAAAACGCGAGGTCTCCGAGAATTTGAAGAGCCAGCTGAATTTATCACGGGCTGTTTATTGGAACTCGCTTTCTGCAGAGAGTGAGTTCTTTGTAAATCGGGGTAGCAGAACATACGTCCATAGGCATGTTTAAGCCATATTTCAGGGCTATTAATTGTATAATTTCAGTAAACGGTGAGTTTAGGTGTGTAGTACTGGAACTTGTCTTTCATTCGACACCAATATGGGCAAGTTTGGTGCGTTGTAAATCGGGTAAAATTCGCATTGAAAATGGTACCATAGCTTGTTTTTGTCAATGACTGAAAAGTTAAAAAGGCGTGATAATCTTTTTTGGTTTATTTATCGTATTTTTAATGTACGTTATTGTTTATCCGACAAAGAATGAAAATAAATATAAAATCTAAAACTATGTAAAAAAATAAGGCAAAATAAAATATTTAAAATTATAAAATAATAAATAAAGTTGATAAATAAACATCCCCTCGTCCTAATGACGCTTATGTCCACCCGTTCCGCAGTTGGGTGCATGACGATCTCGTGGAAGATTCCTCCGAGCGGCATGTGCTCCGTCATCGTCGTTATCGCCGTTGCCCTCATCATTGGTGCCATGATCGTCCCTGAAACGTGGACCACCGCTGACACCGGGGCCGGTGTAGAACAAACTCTGCGGCAACATCTGCTCGACAATGTTGTAGTCGAACTATGCTGCCAATGGTGGAACATCCAACACCGGAGGAATATATGCAAAAGGCGGTGTCGAGTAATATGGTGGAGGCACCAGCATAAAGGGATGAAAGGCATCCGTCATGAAAAGCTCGGGTGGAGGCCCCGTCTGCTAAAACGTCTGAGGACCACCCATCTGCAAAAACGATGACGAAGCAGAGTGCATGAATGTCGATCCTGACGCTGGTGTCGAAGGCCCTGCCCTGGACTGATCTACTGCTCGCGCTGTTCCAAGGGACGAGGCCCCTACAGTGTGTGTTCAACGTCTCTGGCTTTTAGGCCCCATTTTGGTACCGCACTGCATTGGTTGGCGCTGGGTGGCGTGACGTTGTACGGGCGTGCGATTTTGGGGAGGCATCACAATTTCTCGCTGAAGCTCCTTCGGAGTCAGTATATGCGGCTTCCCGTTTTGGTAGTACTACTGTATATAGTCGAATGTGACGTCATGGTTCACAATGGGTACACAGATGGGCGGCCGCTTGCCATACCTTGTCATCCATTACCCGACCCAGTTAGCGTGATTATGGCCCCAATGGACTTTCGTCTTCCCTTACCGCGTCAACTGATGTAATTCGTCCAAATTGGGTGGCGGCTCTAGAACCCCTTGGACGTGGACAAATTATCGCAGAACCCAGTCGGTAGGATATCACTCGACAATTTCGTAGTTGATAAGTGGCATCAGCAGCAGCTAGACGTGAGAGCCATTCGTGATGTCTTGTGGAATACAGTCCTGAATCGGAGGAGTAGCGTACGGAGTCCACAGGAACTGAACAATTTTTTTTAATGTGAGTTATATAAATTTATGGCCGAATTTTTTTTTGTGGAATTAAGAAAAAATATCCGAAATCCTGACCTCATTTTGTATCTTGTCGATCAGCAGTCTGTAGTCTCGCTGTGTCTCCAGCAATCCATGGTGAGTGAGTGAGTGGAAGACACCACCTATCATTAATGAAAAAGAATTTAAAAATTGTAATAGTTTAAAAACATATTCTTAAAATAAAATAAAATAAAATAATTTAAATTAAATTAAATTAAATAATTTTAATAGTACCTCCGAATAAGCGAGAATAGGTATGGGGTAGGCTGTCTAGGCCGTGGGCTTAAAAAGAGCATCCGAAACCAAGCCCAAGACTGAAGCAGTAAAAGACATCATCCGATTGCGACTCTATATGGGTCGACGGTTCTGCAAAGCTCCCTGAACAAAAAGGCCAGAACCACTGCTCCTCAACATTTCTTGCTATATTCTGCAAAATTGCAGAGATAGTACAACCACATCAGGTGGACTTTGTTGCGTGATTTGTCAGGCATCAAAATCCCTCCAATAATGCGTAGGATGTGGGCACGAGCAAACCGCTGCGAAAATAATAAGTACCATTATAAAAATATTTTAATTATTTAAAAAATAGGAAACGCAATATATAGTAAAATAAAATAAATATATTTACCCGTTTTGTTTCGTCATCCGCACCCGGGGGGAGGATTGTAAAATTCTGCTCCAAAAAAGTTAGAAAGACTTTGCCACCGTCAAACTTGTCCGGAACCACTCCCAGCAGCTCAGCACACATGTTCAGCCAGTCACCCTCGGCAACACCGATAATAATCGCGCCGTCAGTAGGCAAGCCAAGATGATATGCAACATCTTTCAGTGTAATTGTAGCCTCGCCGCATGGAAGTTGGAAGGTGTGGGTCTCTGGCCTCTATCGCTCCAATAAGGCATTGAAGGGACAATTCAACTTCATACCGCCAACGATAGTAGCGACGTGCCCAAAACTGACTTCAGCAATAAATGGAACTATATCCTCGTCCGGCGTGGCCGTGATACGATTTAGATAGAATGCCAATGCTCGTTCGTAGTTCTTGAAGAAAATAGTATAAGATAATAATTTAAAAATATATACATATAGGAGGAAATAAATTTTAAAAAAATTAATTTAAAGTAAGAAAAAAATATTACCTCCTCATTCGCCCGCTAGTAGTCGAAAACGTGTCGTTCGTCTAGCCTCAATAAAGCCGCCATTATATAGAAAATATAAGATATGTATAATAGAATAGGATAAGAAGAATGCAGAGGTGTGAGGTAATTGATTTTGTAGGGCCCTATTTATAAGAGGCCTCGCACCGTTTAGGAAGCGATTTTAAATGGACCTCGCGTTCTGTGGAAAGCGAGATACCGAAGACATCGCGTTACGCAGGAAGCGAGTTCCATTGAAGAGATGTGTTCTTTGACTTTTCAGAGAGCATCTTGAACGGTCAAAAAGGGAACTCGCGTTACGCACAACGCGAGGTCCTTTATTTCTCAGAAACCGTCCATTAATAAATTATTCCTTAAATTATTATATATAGATGGTAAAAATATTTGATTTCAAATTCCTATTTTCCTTAAATTGAAATCCTAATTAGTGTCGAATCTTTGAAATCAAATAGTCATAAAGTAAAAGATGGTATTTAAATTTTATAAGAGGTAGGAAAAAAGATGGTATTTAAATTATATTAATATATAAGTTGTATTATTAATTAATGCCCTTATTTAAAAGTTTGTTAAAATTTTAAACTCAATTGGTATATAAATTAATTAAATATTGTAGAAGATAAAAGTTTTTACTAGTCTGAAAATCTGTTACATATATAAGTTGCATTACCAATAAAATTTGTACAATTATTTAATTTTGTCATAATATAAATTATTTTAGGAAACATAATTTTGAAAACCTTGGACCTCGCTTTCTACAGAACGCAAGGTCCTATGTAACCGATTTGACTCTCAACAGTAGCATATAATGAACGGTCAGAAGGGACCTCGCATTCTGTAGATAGCGAGTTCCATAGAAAACCGCGTTGCATAGAACGCGAGGTCATTCAATTCTCAGTACCTGTCTAGTACATTATTTTTAAAATATGGTAATTTAAATATCTGATTGCAATTATTATATGGTAAAAATATTTAATTTCAAATTCCTATTTTCCTTAAATTGAAATTCTAATTAGTGTCGAATCTTTGAAATCAAATATTCATAAAGTAAAAGATGGTATTTAAATTTTATAAGAGGTAGGAAAAAGATGGTATTTAAATTATATTAATATATAAGTTGTATTACTAATTAATGGTCGTATCTAAAAGTTTGTTAAAATTTTAAACTTTATTCGTATATAAATTAATTAAATATAGTAGAAGAGAAAAGTTTTTAGTAATCTAAAAATCTGTTACATATATAAGTTGTATTAATATAAAATATTTTAGGAAGCATAATTTTGAAAACCCTTGGACCACGCATTCTATAGAACGCGGGGTCCTATTTAACTGGTTTGAATCTCAACAGTCGCATATAATGAACGGTCAAAAGGGACCTCGCGTTTTGCAGATAGCGAGTTCCATAGAAAACCGCGTTGCCTAGAACGCGAGGTCATGTCATTTTTGAAATTAAATTTGATCCTCTTTTCCTTCCCTATAAAACCCAGGCTCCGATTATATCTATTTCAGCAAAACTTCCAACACTCTGCTCCCCTCATGGCTAAATTTTTTGCAATATTTTATTTTATCGGTACCTATTTCGACTCAACAATCACCAGTAATATGTCACTCCAGGATTTGTTGCAGTTGATATCTGAAGAGGTTAGTAAACGTACTGACAAGCAAATTTCTTACTTGGAATGTAAAATCCCAACACCGACGGCAACTGAAACGCACTACATTCTGAAGCTAACCAACAAAACCGACGTACGTAATATATACGAACGACTCAAATCTGTAGGAGCTAAATACATCCATTTAAATGTTAAGTTTGATGAGGTGAATGCCGGAGAAGGTAGCACGTCTGCACCCGTAGAAGCTGGTACGTCTACACTCGCAACGACCACTGAACAAGCTTCGTGTTCACCGGATGTTGATGCAGCTGCCGACGATTTGCAGTTTTTTATGTACAGGCGCAAGCAAAAAAACAACAGCTGATCGAAGAACTTAACTTAAGTTTAGACATTTCAACTGACTACGATGATTCCGATTAACCTTTCATTCCTCAAATCATCGCCAAATTATTTCTTATGAGTTCATCTTTTCATCATTTATTAATGTTCTAAGTATGGGCAACGTTGCTGTTGTCCTCCTTTATTTATGTGAAACATTGTTCGGTACAAATAATGCATAGATTGGACATGGAATGGACATTGCTTCTTGGACACGTTTGCAAAAGCAAGATTCTTCATGATTTTCCGGATGAATATTATATTGGTCCTTAACACCTCTTATATAAGGCAGAATGGAATGATCCCAAACTGTAGACAAATTTCTCCTCAATATTCATAGCAGCTTATAGAAGCTACGAAAGAGCAAAGGATATTGCGAACATAATTTACGAGCCGTTTGAATCAGAAAAGTGTTTCAATTGTAAGTTTTGCCACGATTTCTCCAATGCTTGTATTGTGTAGTTTTACTAAATTGCTTGGTACTAATATATGTTCTTGTTACATGTAGATCTTTTACGTGCTGGGAAAATGTCGAGACGAGGAATCATTGACGTTCTAGTATACCACGATGGCGAGATAATTGCTGATGCCACACTCGGCGTCATTTTTCAGTCTGCGAATACTGTAAGAATAACGATTCCGAGGAGATTATCGTACAAGAAGTTGATTAAGGAAGTTGAAAACAGTATCCCGCATGGCTGTGTGCAAAGGCTGGAGGAGTTGAAGTATCGTCTACCAATCTCTATTGAACCGTTAACCTACTCATTATGCCGGATTGGGGACAATAGTGATGTGGAGTTGATGGTGGTCACCCACTTAGAGTATTCATTAGGAGGACCCCTCGAGTTGTATGCGTCATTTTCTGATTCTAATGTTGGTATCAAAATCCTAAGCTGGAGACAGGCGAATTTCGACTTCGACCCTAATGTCAATGTTCATAGCCCTACGGCGGGTTTACGAAATGATTTCAACCTATTAACTACATACAGTCCACGCAACGAGTTGGGTGCATCGTCATCTTCTGCACCAAGATATTTGTGCATCGTCGACTTGAACCATCCCCCGAACGATGAATTCGATGCACCATCCTCTCCAATTCGAAGACATGAAATGTACAATCCGTATAGTTTGGCGGACACAGCGTCATCATCCCACAACTACATGAGGTCGTCCGACCATGAAGCGTTCAACCCCTTCGATGATTTCTCATATGGACGATACTCAACGTATGTCCCCAGTACGGAGTACGTTCAACCATCTATGAGGAGACATTTCTGTACTGGTACGCTCGATTTTGATCTTCGTAATACAGTTCGTGAGCGGTCTCGCGATCGACGATAAGTCTGCTTGCCTGAAAGGGTAGCAGTCGACGATGCAGAACTAAACCGATTCGAGGGGATATTTTTGATGAAGAACTGGTTAGGGAAGTCAGACCCGAAGGTGACGAGCAATGGATCTTCTATAAAGAACCAGCTGACGTGAACATTCCAGCAGGGTCCTTCGAAGATTTAGAAGGCAACGAAGAACACCCGGCAGAAAGCAACGTTCCAGTATCGGCTACATCTATTTCTTATTACCAGCCACCATCCCACTTCACAACGGTTGATATAGATGCCTTGAACGTTCTAGAATTTTCACAACCCACAACAATTGACGGATACAACCACCGTGCTGATGGTGAACTGGCCATTGGGATGACATTCTTGACAAAAGAACTGGTTGTGGCTGCTATTAAGCACTACAACATTCGCCAGGCAGTTACGACGACTGTAAAGAAAACCCAACCGAATTTCTACATTGCGGAGTGCGCCCACAAGAAAGAGGGATGTGAGTGGAGGGCTTGTGTATCATCCTTGAAGATGCTGAATGGGCTGTGGAGAATCACGAAACTGGATGGGCCTAATACATGCACCGTGAGCAGCCTAAGTCGGGATCATAAGAACTTGGATGTGCACGTCCTATGCGATACCTTTATGCCACTGGTCAAAGAAAATCTTCGTGTGACGGTTGCCACCTAATCGTCGCAGTAAAAAATCAGTACGGCTACATTCTTAAATACCCGAAAGCATGGTATGCAAGGTGGTAGGCCGTACAAAAACTGTTTGGCCAATAGGAGGAATCTTACAACGAGTTGCGGCCGTGGCTAAAAATGATGTAGAAACACATACCCGAAACAGTTGTGAAACTTGAGATGGCTCTAGCATACGAAAATAATCGTGTCCTACCAGGTGTTTGTCAACTCTACCGGCTATTTTGGACATTTCCCCAGTGCATTAATGCATTCATGCATTGCAAGCCGATGGTTCAGATCGATGGTACTTGGTTGTACGGGAAATATACACAGGTCTTACTTCTGGCGGTTGCATAAGAAAGAAACCAGAAAATTGTTCATGTAGCCTTCGCAATAGTTGAAAAGTAGGATCTCGAGTTTTGGCAGTTCTTTCTTAAGAACCTACGGAGACATGTTCTTTCTCATGTAATGCGGGCAAGGGATGATGGGATATGTGTTATTTTCGACAGATCTAATGCAATCAAGTATGCAATACAGGGCTTGGGCCGGTCTTGGCAGCCTCCTCATATTTACCACCATTACTGCTTACAACACATTGCGGCCAACTACTTGCAGATTTACAAGAACCAAGATGAACGTGCTATGGTGCTTCGAATGGGTACGTCTTTTACGTCATCTGCGTTTGCGATATCTTTGCATGTATTGTTCGCCCCTAACTAGGTGTTTGTCATTCCCTAGGCAACTTGCATTACATACATGAGGTAGACCAGCTGTTCGAAGAACTGAGAGCCAGAAATGACAAAGGCGTAGGCTACCTTGCCAAAATTCTGAGGGAAAAATGGCTTTGATCATATGATGAGGGTAAACGATATGGTCACATAACAACGAACTTGGCTGAGGCGGTCAACTCAGCTCTCAAGGGAGTGCGACATTTGCCTATCACTTCCGTTGTCAAAGTGACCAACTATCGTTTGGCTACCCTATTTGCAACCCTGGGAAGGCAAGCAACTAATTACATGGCAGGTGGCCACAAAGTCCACCCGGACTTCCTCGAAAAATTACAAATTTATGTGCACCATTCAAATGCGATGACTGCAACTCTCTTCTCTTGAAAAGACCATTTGTTTCGTGTTTCAGAATTTTTAAGGCCGTTGGAAAGCATACAACACAACGCGTACATGGTAGATCTAAGGAAGAGAACATACGACTGCAGAGTCTTCCAAACATTCAAATACCCATGCGCACACGCTATTGCTTCTTGTTCTTCCCAACGGATTCACTACATGCAACTGCTTGATCCGGTATACTTACTGGAAACGTTATTGAAAGTTTACAAAAAAGAGTTTCCTCCTATCGGAAATGAAATTGATCTATATGCCATTGATGACGAACCGACCATACGCCCAGATCCTACACTACTACGAAATAAGGGACGTCCACGATCGACACGAATTTACTATACGGAGGACATGGTCAAACATAGAGAAAGAACCGAACAAAAGAAACTTTGCAGTGCATGTAGAAATCCCGGACACACGATTAACAAGTGTCATAATCACTCGGGCCCTCGTATGAACTAAGTGTTTATTGTATTTCAATTTATTCAATTTGAACTCAATTTTTTATTAGTTTTTAATTTACTATATTTGAATATATTGAACTCAATTTTTTATTTTGTGTTTAATTTATTGTATTTGAGTATATTGAACTCAATTTTTTATTTGGTTTTTATTTTCTATGTTTTACGTACGATTTGCTCATATTAATTTTAGGGTTTTATTTATTAATATCTTATGATATGATATTTTTTGTTTGCTAGTGTTTGTTGTTATTTATTTATTTATTTAATTTTCAACCCACTACTCACCTTTATAGAACGCGAGATTCCTGACACATCAGGAATCCTGGTAGAACTCGCTCTATACAGAACACGAGATCCCTGCCATGTCAGGAATCCTGGAAGAAATCGCTCTTCACAGAACGCAAGATCCCTTCAATAAATACCCCCCCCCCCGCGCGAAGTTGCAATCCGGTAGTTTGGGAGAACATTACGCTTCTATTATAGCTACCAATAACAACAAATTCAATACTCGAAAAATACTTTGGCTAAGAGATTTCTCGAGTATTGTGATTTGTTGGTATATGTAGTTGCATCATGAGTACGTGCCTAGAGCTCTGAGCATTTGCACCATATTCGAACAAGGTCAGACCTACAAGTTGAATGGCAAATCACAATACTCGAGAAGGTAACCGCGACCAAAGCTCATACCATTCGCGTTGATGATGGAATCCTGGTGTAAAATACAGCGTAATGAGGTATACCTCAATATCTAGGATTGCCCACGTCACGAAGAATGGGAATGTGCAGGGAAACATTGGCTGATGATGACCCCGATGCGATAATATACAAGATGCCCTCTTCGGTCGGGGTTTCATATTTGATCGAGGTCAGAACAGAAGTTGTATTCTAACCCGAACACAAAGCTGATAATGCGCAAGGTTACAGCTTTTCGCGGGTGTCGGATAGAATATGATAGGCGTATTCCAGTAGCAACTTTCTACGAATGTAATATAAGTTTATGTTGAAATTTAATACTGTAACGGGTTACAACTTTCTACAGATGAAATATAAGTTTATGTTGAAATAACAAGGTCTCATTGGTTTTAATAGTTGTCTTTCCGCCTTGTCGTTCCTGCAGAAAGCCACGCTTTCGAACCATTTTCAACGCAAATTTTATACCCTTCTCCGTGTATCGCACGTTCCAATGTTAGTCTCAAATGGTAGCCAAGTTCCTCTACAACACATCTAAGGTAAAAAAATGCGATAATAAACGTACATTAAAAATCTGATAAATAAACCAAAAAAGATTATCACACCCTTTTAACTTTTCGGTCATTGACAAAAACAAGCTATGGTACCGTTTTCAACGCGAATTTTAGCTGGTTTACAATGGACCGAACATGCCCATATTGGTGTCGAATGAAAGACAAGTTCCAGTACTACGCACCTAAACTCGTCGTTTACTGAAATTATACAATTAATAGCCCTGAAATATGGCTCGAACATGCCTATGGAGGCTTGTTCTGCTACCCCGATTTACAAAGAAATCGCTCTATGCAGAAAGCGAGTTCCATTAAACAGCCCGCGATAAATTTAACCGGCTCTTTAAATTCTCGGAGACCTCGCGTTTTTCATAGCGTGAGGTCCAGATAAGTTCATTACTCTAAAAAGCGATGCCACGTAAGAAGAACTCGCTTTTCGCAGAAAGCGAGATCGGAATTCGCTTTACGCAGAACGCGAGTTCTTCATACGTGGCAGATTTAGGGGTTATTTTTCTAAATAATGTTCTAAGGGGGTTATTTATTTAAATAATTATTTATTAGAGGTTTTTGGCTTAAAATTGCGTCATTGAATGACTTTAGTTGAACCTATGCCTCGCGCGCAAGGGGGTGCGAATCCAATCTCATTTGGGTTAGGGCACACACGCACGACGTGGGCGACGCAAATGTCTGGACCGGTCGTGCCCTACATGGACCTGTGAATATTTTACCACTTCGAATTATTTTTTCCTTTTTAGACAAGCATATTATCCTGAAATTAAAGGGATATTTTCAGATTTCAATTTATGCTTGCAGTTCACGTAAATATTCAATAGAGGACAAAATCGAATTTTTTAATCACGTTTAACCTAATTTTCCCTTATAAATACATGGTCTCTCTTTAGTTTTAAAACATACACAAAACACAATTTTCAACAGTTTTCTCTCTCGAAAAAAATTGCATTATTTTGGTGATAGTCGAAGGCTCGAGTTCGCTCAAGATTACTCAGTTGTGCTGCTGAAGATAATCATATGTTGTTGTAACTTGGGAGGCTCACAATCGAAGATCTCTAGCACCGAAGAGCGGTCAAATCGGTCTTAAGGAAACTACTTTCCTGCAGGCCTCAGCGATTACTTTCTAGTTATTTCGTAAAGGTATTTTAAATTAAACAGTTTTTTGTTTATTTCGTTTGTTTTAGTTATTTTATTCGATTTATTATTTTTAATTATTTCGAATTAACCTTGATTTTGTCCAACAATCTTAAGACATATTATCATTATCAAATCCAAGGTGATTCGAAATAATTACGGTTTTGAGAAAGCAAACAAATATGTTTCGAGAATTTTTCCTGCCTTTTCAACGGGTTTACTTAGATCTGAAAAATAACGAGACAAATTTATTTTACAGAAATTGTCGTTAAGAGTAATTGAGGTTACATATTTAGTGAAAAACAAAATTAGAAATAAACAAAATTGAATTTCGATTTATTGGTATGTATCATGAGGATATACGTTTGATTTAATACTTTCACTTATAGCAAGGATTAAAATCATATGTAAAATATATGTTTGCATGTATTGTAAAACCATTATCATGGGAGTAAAAGGCTTAAGGCAAGGTTATATGTGTTTGGAAACACTTTGGATTATTGTTTCAACCAATAATTTCCCATGAGAAAGTGTAGGATAACTATGAGAAATTTCTTGAATTTGTTTTGGAAAAAAATATCTTGTAAATAATTCGTTTTGGGAATTAATTCCTACCGTTTTAACGGATTTACTTGATCTTCAAAACAAGAATCAACGAAATTAAATCAAAGGATTATCTTTCTTTGATCGAGTTGTCGTGATATCTTTGTTTGGGTTTTAGTGCTACTAATCCCAATGTTGAACAGAAGATATAACAAAGGAAATAAATCATTGAATTTATTTCTATGTTAGAAATCATGTATTGATTCTAACTTATTAAAGAAAATAAATCTTTGAATTTATTTCGAAGGAATCTTGGATTATTCTAACTCTGTAAAGAAAATAAACCATTGAGTTTATATTCATGGGAATCTAGAATGATTCAATTTTGGAGATAAATCGGTAGATTTATTTTGTCAAAATTAAATTTTTAGAGTCTATTCTAATGCATGCTATGAAGTGCACAGTGTTTAAAAATAGCTAAAGAATTATGAGGGTCGATTGGACCATAATTGAAAGATTCCAAGTTTTTGTGAATCAAAGGCGGTGATTTTAGTTAATCACTCGTACATGGAATGAATTCAAGAATAGAATTCATAAACGGATGATTGAAAGACAATTTGAAATTAGTGTTCATTATTGTTCCTTCTATTTAAGATCGTGTGAACTTTTGTTTAGGGTTTTAGTTTACTAAAATCCTATTGTCAAACAAAAGTAAGAAATTTTGTTTCTGTTTCTAGGTTTAAGTCTCTGACTAAATTCTTAATGTTTAACAAAATCACAATTTTGTTTCTAGATTGTGACTATGTGACACAACGGAAAATCAGTGAAATTCATTGGAAAGAATTTCAAAATGTGGCAACTAAAGATGTTGTATAATTGACCGTGAAAAAAAAACTTGGTCAAAGATCTGAAGGATTCACCTCCTATAATGTAGAGAGGATAAGGTAAATATGATTACCACCTTCAATTGTCATTAAGGTAAATAATGCAAAGGCAAATATTACCATGACAAATGTAATAGAAGTCAACAAGTACTTCAAGAAAAACAAACCGTAAGAAAATGTTCCATGAGAACAAAAAGTGGTATGTTCAAAAAACTAAATGGAAATGCTTCCAATGCCATAAGATAGGGAACGAGTCCTTGGACTATAGACTTCCAAACGAGATTAATGTTGTGACAAATTTGGCCATTATAATTGATATTACGAACGATTGTTTGAAGGAAAAATTGTTACCTTCATGACAGAACAAATCAGTGTTTTGCTTAAAAGCGAAGATGCTATAGAGAAATTATTCTCTTTAAGTAGGATGTTGAAATTCAAAATTAATACATCAATTAATTTGGGAGAAACTCTATGTGAGTAACGTTGCAACGTCAAAAGGTACAAGGATTTTGAAGATAAGAACCGAAACTTCAAAATGTGCCTAACATGTGGGGGAGTTGTTCTATCAACTATTTACTTCTTCTAAATGAGACAAGACACCATATGAGTTATAGAAGGAAATAAAACTTTCCTACAACTACATAAACATGTAGGGGTGTCTTGCAAAGGTAATATTCCATTACCAATGTAAAGGAAAAATTGTACATACGTTCAACAGAAGGTTGAAACGAAAACATAGTCATAATGACAAAATTTAGAGTATGACAATTGTGTGCATTAGGATATATGATCCTATGTTGATAACAATGAAATGGTAAAATGTACCAATGACAAGTTAAATTCAAATCTGGCATGAGATTAGACGATATGAGTATGGGGATCCAAATCAAACGGTCACCTAAAAATCTCATATTGTCACACTATGTGGACAAATTCTTGCGAAATTTGAAAATGATGATTTTGGTATAGCAGAACTCAGTTAGACAACTGATCTCAAATGCAGTTATCTCTATTGATTATGTAAAATCAAAGGATAACGTTGCGGATACGCTAACCAAAGGGTTAAATCTAGATCAAGTTGAGAAAACATCGAAAGGAATGAGGCTAAATCCCAAGAAAAATTAAGGTGTTATGTGAAAGAAAACCCTACCTAGTTAACTGGAGATCCCAAGATCTAGGTTCAAAGGGACAACCTAATTACATAGACCTTGTGCGGTCATTGTGGGGGGTCATTCTCCCAAGTCTATTCCTATGATGTAAACAGTGACTAAAAATGGAGCAGGCTAAGCAAAGCTTTTAATGACCATTATGTGCTTTGGTGAGCCAAGCAACATAAGTCACCTATGTGAGAGTGAAGTGGGGCCTCTTCAAGGAGACTATTTGGGCATAGTTCTCTCAAACTCTTGTAGAACCATGCAATGTCCACAGCCATATGGACATAACCATGAGGACAAAACTCATGTCTGAAAGGTAGTTGTGTGGAGTATATCATTGTTTACACAAATGGCTGAATAGTTCAAGGACATCACGTTGACTAGATAGCCAGTAAAGTAAATATACTTTCACAAGGGAAGGTTCAAAGGAGGAAACCTACCTATCCTATGCAACTATCAATCGTAGAAACTATCACCACATCGAGTCAAAATGTTTTGATAAAATGCATCAATTTCATTCATGTGGAGGATTGTTGGAAAAATGTGATAAAATGGTAACTTTGAGCCATATTTTGAATGGGTAAGGGTTGAGATTTGAATAAGGATTCGATTGGATCTTATTCTAATCCATGAGACCATTACAACGGTATCTCATATGCTCAAAATGGATGAGTAATGAATGAGAAATTGATGCTCAAAGTAAGGAGGTATGAATTGAGAAAAGGAAATAGAAACCCCCAATCCCACATTGATTGGATAAATGCAATGGGAATTGTTTATATACACATACTCACTTTTTGGTCATTGAATGACTTGAGTTGAACCTGTGCCTCACGCGCAGGGGGTGCGAATCCAATCCCATTTGGGTTGGGGCGCACCTGAATGACATGGGCGACGTGAATATCCAGACTGGTCGGGCCCCTGCATGAACCTGCTTATATTTTACCACTTTAAATTATTTTTTTTTCCTTTTTTGACAAGTATATTATCCCGAAATTAGAATGATGCTTTCGGATTTGAATTTGTGTTGCATTTCACGCAAATATTCAATAGAGGACAAAATCAAAATATTTTTTAGTCACGTTTAACATAATTTTCCCCTATAAATACATGACCTCTATTCAGTTTTAAAACATACACAAAAAAACAATTCTCAACAGCTTTCTCTCTCGAAAAAACTGTATTATTTTGGTGATAGTCGAAGGCTCAAGTTCGTTCGTGATTACTCAGTTGTGCTGCTGAAGATAATCATCTGTTGTTGTATCTTGGGAGGCCGACGACCGAAGATCTCTAGCACCAAAGAACGGTCGAATCGGTCTCAAGGAAACTACTTTCATGCAGGCCTCAGCGATTACTTTCTAGATATTTTGTGAAGATATTTTGAATTAAACAGTCTTCTTTTTATTTCATTTATTTTAGTTATTTTGTTCGATTTATTATTTTTAATTAGTTTGAATTAACCTTTCTTTTGTCCAACAATCTTAAGACAGATTATCATTATCAAATCCAAGGCGATTAGAAATGATTACGATTTTGAGAAAGCAAACAAATATGTTTCAGGAATTTTTCCTACCTTTTCAACGGGTTTACTTAGATCTGAAAATAACGGGACAAATTTATTTAACAGAAATTGTCGTTGAGAGTAATTGAGGTTACATATTTTGTGAAAAACAAAATTAGAAATAAACGAAATTGAATTTCGATTTATTGGTATGTATCATGAGGATATACGTTTGATTTAATACTTTCGCTTATAGCAAGGATTAAAATCATATGTAAAATACATGTTTGCATGTATTGTAAAACATTTATCATGTGATTAAAAGGCTTAAGGCAAGGTTATCCGTGTTTGGAAACACTTTGGATTATTGTTTCAACCAATAATTTTCCAGGAGAAAGTGTAGGATAACTATGAGAAATTTCTTGAATTTGTTTTGGAAACAAATATCTTGTAAATAATTCGTTTCTGGAAATAATTCATGACGTTTTAACGGATTTATTTGATCTTCCAAAGAAGAATCAATGAAATTAAATCAAAGGATTATCTTTCTTTAATCGAGTTGCCATGATATCTCTGTTTGGGTTCTAGTGCTACTAATCCCAACGTTGAATAGAAGATATAACAAAGGAAATAAATCATTTAATTTATTTCTATGTTAGAAATCATGTATTGATTCTAACTTATTAAGGAAAATAAATCTTTGAATCTATTTCGAATGAATCTTGAATGATTCTAACTCTGTAAAGAAAACAAACCATTGAGGGTATATTCGTGGAAATCTAGAATGATTCAATTTTGGAGATAAATCGATAGATTTATTTTGACAAAATTAAATTCTTAGAGTCTATTATGATGCATGCTATGAAGTGCACGGTTTTTAAAAAATGACTAAAGAATTGTGAGGGTCGATTGGACCATAAATAAAAGATTCCAAGTTGTTGTGAATCAAATTCGGTAATTTTAGTTAATCACTCGTAATTGGAATGAATTCAAGAATAGAATTCATAAACGGATGATTGAAAGACAATTTGAAATTAGTGTTCATTATTGTTCTTTCTATTTAAGATCGGGTGAACTTTTGTTTAGGGTTTTAGTTTACTAAAATCCTATTGTCAAACAAAAGTAAGAAATTATGTTTCTGGGTTTTACTCTCTGTCTAAATTCTTAATGTTTAACAAACTCATAATTTTGTTTCTAGACTATGACTATGTGACACAACAGAAAATTAGTGAAATTCATTGGAAAGAATTTCAAAACGTGGCGACTAAAGATGTTATATATTTGACCATGAAAAAAAACTTGGTCAAAGATCTGAAGGATGATCTTCCTATAATGTAAAGAGGATAAGGTAAATATGATTACCACCTTCAATTGTCATTAAGGTAAATAATTCAAAGGCAAATATTACCATGGCAAATTTAATAGAAGTCAACAAGGACTTCAGGAAAAACAAACCGTAAGAAAATGTTCCATGAGAACAAAAAGTGGTATGTTCAAAAAGCTAAGTAGGAAATGCTTCCAATGCCATAAGATATGGAACAAGTCCTTGGACTATAGACTTCTAAACGAGATCAATGTTGTGACAAATTTGGTCATAATAAATGATATGGGGAACGATTGTTTGAAGAAAAATTGTTACCTTCATGATAGAACAAATCAGTGTTTTGCTTAAAAACAAAGATGCTATAGAGAAATTATTTTCTACAAGTAGGATGTTAAAATTTAAAATTAATACATCGATTAATTTGGGAGAAACTCTATATGAGTAATGTTGCAACATCAAAGGGTACAATAATTTTGAAGATAAGAATCGAAACTTCAAAATATGCCTAGCATGTGGGGGAGTTGTTCTATCAACTATTTACTTCTTCAAAATGAGACAAGACACCATATTAGTTATGGAAGGAAATAAAACCTTCCAACAACTACATTAAAAATGTGGGGGTGTCTTGCAAAGGTAATATTCCATTACCAAAGTTAAGGAAAAATTGTCCATACGTTCAATAGAAGGTTGAAACGAAAACATAGTCATAATGACAAAATTTAGAGTGTGAGAAATGTGTGCATTAGGATATATGATCCTATGTTGATAACAATGAAATGGTAAAACGTACCAATGACATGTTAAATTTAAATTTGATATGATATTAGAAAATATGAGTCCAAGGATCCAAATTAAACAGTCACCTAAAAGTCTCATATTGTCACACTATGTGGACAAATTCTTGAGAAATTTGAAAATAATGATTCTGGTATAACCAGAACTCAGTTAGACAACTGATCTCAAATGGAGTTATCTCCATTGATTATGTAAAATCAAAGGATAACATTTCGGATCCGCTAACCAAAGGGTTAAATTGAGATCAAGTTGAGAAAACATCGAAAGGAATGGGACTAAAGCCCAAGAAAAATTAAGGCGCTATGTGAAGGAAAACCCTACCTACTTAACTGGAGATCCCAAGATCTAGGTTCAGAGGGACAACCTAATTGCATAGACCTTGTGCGGTCACTGTGGGGGTTATTCTTCCAAGTCCATTCTTATGATGTAAACAGTGACTAAAAAATGAACAGGCTAAGTAAAGCTTTTAATGACCATTGTGTGCTTTGGTGAGCCAAGCAACATAAGTCACCTATGTGAGAGTGAAGTGGGGCCGCTTCAAGAAGACTATTTGGACATAGTTCTCTCAAACTCTTGTAGAACCAGGCAATGTCCACGGCTATATGGACATAACCATGAGGACAAAACTTATGTCTGAAAGGTAGTTGTGTGGAGTATATCATCGTTTACACAAACAGCTGGATAGTTCAAGGACATCACGTCTACTAGATAGCCAGCAAAGTAAATATACTTTCACAAGGGAAGGTTCAAAGGAGGAAACATACCTATCCTATGCAAGTATCAATCATAGAAACTATCACCACATTGAGTCAAAATGTTTTGATAAAATGCATCAATTTCATTCATGTGGGGGATTGTTGGAAAAATGTGATAAAATGGTACTTTGAGCCATATTTCGAATGGGTAAATGTGAATATTCGAATAAGGATTCAATTGGATCTTATTCTACTCCATGAGACCTTTACAATAGTTTCTCATATGCTCAAAACGAATGAGTAATGAATGAGAAATTGATGCTCAAAGTAAGGAGGTATGAATTGAGAAAAGGAAATGGAAACCCCCAATCCCACATTGATGGGATAAATGGGATAAGAAGTGTTTATAAACACTTACTCACTTTGTGGTCATTGAATGACTTGAGTTGAACCTGTGCCTCGCGCGCAAGGGAGTACGAATCCAATCCCATTCAGGTTCATACGCACCTGCACGACGTAGGCGGCGCGAATGTCCGGACCGGTCGGGCCCTGCATGGACCTGCGGATATTTTACCACTTCGAATTAATTGTTTCCTTTTTTGACAAGCATATTATCTCGAAATTAAAGGGATATTTTCAGATTTGAATTTATGCTTGTAGTTCACACAAATACTCGATAGAGGACAAAATTGAAATATCTTTTAGTCACGTTTAACCTAATTTTCCCCTATTAATACATGGCCTCTCTTCAGTTTTAAAACATATACAAAAACATAATTTTCAACATCTTTCTTTCTCGGAAAAACTGCATTATTTTGGTGATAGTCGAAGGCTCGAGATCGTTCGTGATTACTCAGTTGTACTGCTAAATATAATCATATACTATTGTATCTTGGGAGGACGACGACCGAAGATATCTAGCACCAAAGAGAGGTCGAATCTGTCTTAAGGAATTGCTTTCTTGCAAGCCTCGGCGATTACTTTCTGGTTATTTCGTAACGGTATTTTGAATTAAACAGTCATCTATTTATTTTAGTTATTTTATTTGATTAATTATTTTTAATTATTTCGGATTAACCTTACTTTTGTCCAACATGGAAGCACTCTAACTTCCTATACCGTAACTACATTCTCAAAACCAGATATGATTCACGTTATGAAGTGCACAATATTGTGAGAACGAGGAAAAGTTCTGAGGATACACGTTTGATTTAATAATTTCGCTTATAGCAAGGATTAAAATCATACGTAAAATACATGTTTGCATGTATTGTAAAACATTTATCATGTGAGTAAAAGGCTTAAGGCAAGGTTATCTGTGTTTGGAAACACTTTGTATTATTGTTTCAACCAATAATTTTCTAGGAGAAAGTGTAGGATAACTATGAGAAATTTCTTGGTTTTGGAAACAAATATCTTGTAAATAATTCGTTTATGGAATTAATTCATGACGTTTTAATGGATTTATTTGATCTTCCAAAGAAGAATCAATGAAATTAAATCAAAGGATTACCTTCCTTTAATCGAGTTGCCTTGATATCTCTGTTTGAGTTCTAGCGCTACTAATCCCAACGTTGAATATAAGATATAACAAAGGAAATAAATCATTTAATTTATTTCTATGTTAGAAATCATGTATTGATTCTAACTTGTTAAGGAAAATAAATCTTTGAATATATTTTGAAGGAATCTTGGATGATTCTAACTCTGTAAAGAAAATAAACCATTGAGGGTATATTCGTGGGAATCTAGAATGATTCAATTTTGGAGATAAATCGGTATATTTATTTTGACAAAATTAAATTCTTAGAGTCTATTATAATGCATGCTATGAAGTGCACAGTTTTTAAAAAATGACTAAAGAATTGTGAGGGTCGATTGGACCATAAATGAAAGATTCCAAGTTGTTGTGAATCAAAGGTGGTAATTTTAGTCAATCACTCGTACTTGGAATGAATTCAAGAATAGAATTCATAAATGGATGATTGAGAGATAATTTGAAATTAGTGTTCATTATTGTTCTTTCTATTTAAGATCGGGTGAACTTTTGTTTAGGGTTTTAGTTTACTAAAATCATATTGTCAAACAAAAGTAAGAAATTGTGTTTATGGGTTTTAATCTCTGACTAAATTCTTAATGTTTAACAAACTCATAATTTTGTTTCTTGACTGTGACTATGTGACACAACAAAAAATCAGTGAAATTCTTTGGAAAGAATTTCAAAACGTGGCAACTAAAGATGTTATATATTTAACCATGAAAAAAAACTTGGTCAAAGATCTAAAGGATGATCATCCTATAATGTAAAGATGATAAGGTAAATATGATTACCACCTTCAATTGTCATTAAGGTAAATAATTCAAAGGCAAATATTACCATGGCAAATATAATAGAAGTCAACAAGGACTTCAGGAAAAACAAACCATAAGAAAATGTTCTATGAGAACAAAAAGTGGTATGTTCAAGAAGCTTAGTGGGAAATGCTTCCAATGCCATACGATATGGAACAAGTCCTTGGACTATAGACTTCTAAACGAGATCAATGTTGTGACAAATTTGGTCATAATAAATGATATGGCGAACGATTGTTTGAAGAAAAATTGTTACCTTCATGGTAGAACAAATCAGTGTTTTGCTTAAAAGCAAAGATGCTATAGAGAAATTATTTTCTACAAGTAGGATGTTGAAATTTAAAATTAATACATCGATTAATTTGGGAGAAACTCTATATGAGTAATGTTGCAAATCAAAGGGTACAATAATTTTGAAGATAAGAATCGAAACTTCAAAATGTGCCTAACATGTGGGGGTTGTTCTATCAACTATTTACTTCTTCTAAATGAGACAAGACACCATATTAGTTATGGAAGGAAATAAAACCTTCCTACAACTACATTAAAAATGTGGGGGATGTCTTGCAAAGGTAATATTTCATTACCAAAGTTAAGGAAAAATTGTCCATACGTTCAATAGAAGGTTGAAACGAAAACATAGTCATAATGACAAAATTTAGAGTGTGAGAAATGTGTGCATTAGGATATATGATCCTATGTTGATAACAATGAAATGGTAAAACGTACCAATGACATGTTAAATTTAAATTTGACATGATATTATAAAATATGAGTCCGAGGATCCAAATCAAACAGTCACCTAAAAGTCTCATATTGTCACACTATGTGGACAAATTCTTGAGAAATTTGAAAATAATGATTCTTGTATAACCAGAACTCAGTTAGACAATTGATCTCAAATGGAGTTATCTCCATTGATTATGTAAAATCAAAGGATAACGTTGTGGATCCGCTAACCAAAGGGTTAAATCGAGATCAAGTTGAGAAAACATCGAAAGGAATGGAACTAAAGCCCAAGAAAAATTAAGGCGCTATGTGAAGGAAAACCCTACCTAATTAACTGGAGATCCCAAGATCTAGGTTCAAATGGACAACCTAATTGCATAGAACTTGTGCGGTCACTGTGGGGGGTTATTCTTCCAAGTCCATTCTTATGATGTAAACAGTGACTAAAAATGGAATAGGCTAAGCAAAGTTTTTAATGACCATTGTGTGCTTTGGTGAGCCAAGCAACATAAGTCACCTATGTGAGAGTTAAGTGGGGCCTCTTCAAGAAGACTATTTAGGCATAGTTCTCTCAAACTCTTGTAGAACCAGGCGATGTCCACGGCCATATGGACATAACCATAAGGACAAAACTCGTTTCTGAAAGGTAGTTGTGTGGAGTATATCATCGTTTACACAAACGGCTAAATAGTTCAAGGACATCACATTGATTAGATAGCCAGTAAAGTAAATATACTTTCACAAAGGAAGGTTCAAAGGAGGAAACCTACCTATCCTATGCAACTATCAATCGTAGAAACTATCACCACATTGAGTCAACATGTTTTGATAAAATGCATCAATTTCATTCATGTGGGGGATTATTGGAAAAACGTGATAAAATGGTACTTTGAGCCATATTTCGAATGGGTAAAGGTGAAGATTCGAATAAGGACTCGATTGGATCTTATTCTACTCCATGAGACCTTTACAATAGTATCTCATATGCTCAAAACGAATGAGTAATGAATGAGAAATTGATGCTCAAAGTAAGGAGGTATGAATTGAGAAAAGGAAATAGAAACCCTCAATCCCACATTGATGGCATAAATAGGATGAGAAGTGTTTATATACACTTACTCACTTTGTGGTCATTGAATGACTTGAGTTGAACCTGTGCCTCGCGTGCAAGGGGGTGGAATCCAATCCCATTCAGGTTGGGGCACACCCGCACGATGTAGGCGACACGAATGTCCGGACCGGTTGGGCCCTGCATGGACCTGCGGATATTTCACCACTTCGAATTAATTGTTTACTTTTTTGACAAGCATATTATCTCAAAATTAATGGGATATTTTCGTATTTGAATTTATGCTTGTAGTTCACACAAATACTCGATAGAGGACAAATTTGAAATATCTTTTAGTCACGTTTAACCTAATTTTCCCCTATTAATACATGGTCTCTCTTCAGTTTTAAAACATATACAAAAACACAATTTTCAACATCTTTCTTTCTCGAAAAAACTGTATTATTTTGGTGATAGTCGAAGGCTCGAGTTCGTTCGTGATTACTCAGTTGTACTGTTGAAGATAATCATATACTATTGTATCCTAGGAGGACAACGACCGAAGATATCTAGCACCAAAGAGCGGTCGAATATGTCTTAAGGAACTGCTTTCTTGCAGGCCTCGGCGATTACTTTCTGGTTATTTTGTAACGGTATTTTGAATTAAATAGTCTTATGTTTATTTTAGTTATTTTATTCAATTTATTATTTTTAAATATTTCAGATTAACCTTACTTTTGTCCAACATGGAAGCACTCTAACTTCCTATACCATAACTACATTCTCAAAACCAGATATGATTCACGTTATGAAGTGCACAATATTGTGAGAACGAGGAAAAGTTCTGAGTTATTACATAAAATGTGGGAGAAACTGTGTTATTAGTAAACCTTTTAAATAAGGTGTCCTACAAGAAAATGAAAAGACACTATATGAATTATGAAATAGTAAAAAACCTTCCTACAACTACTTGAAAGTGTGGGGTGTCTTATCAAAGTAATGACTCTTTTATTGAAGCAAATGAAATTAAGTCCTAAAATGGTGGATTGTATTTTCATTAACTATGATTGCCATAATAATAATAATGGTATTAGTAGTGAAAACGAAAGAATTCTGTTACTATGGATTATCCTCCTAACGAGCTTGTTGTTGCGATAATTGGCTGTGTTTGCCAGAACAATACATATCGTTTCTTATGCATGAATTAAAGGGTCTAGAAATTCACAAGAACATGATATTGATATCTAATTGCCTCATTCTTTTGTAAGACTAGGGAAGTTGGTCAAGTTCAACGCAAAACTATATACTATTGATAACATTGTCAAGACTTTCAACAAGAGGTTAATGTCGAGGCAGAACCAGAGTAAGTAAAAGGGCAAGGGTGGAAAAGTCTTTTGAATTAAATTTTCTAACCTGTATGCTAGAGGTTGAAAGACTATGAAATTTCTTGGAGGATATTTCAGAATGGCCAAAGTTGTGCCATAATTTGTATATATTGTGATAACCAAGCAACACTTAGTAGAGCACATAACGTAATGGTAAGTCGAGACACATGTGTCGTTAACATAATATCGTTAGACAGCTAATCTCAACTAGAGTTATCTTTATTGATTTTGTAAAATCAAAAGATAACACTGCGGATCCACTAACCAAAGAGTTAAATTGAGATCAAGTTGATAAAACATCGAAAGGAATGTGACTAAAGCCCATAAAAATTTAAGTCGCTATGTGAAGGAAAACCATACCTAGTTGACTGGAGATCCCAAGATCTAGGTTCAAAGGGACAACCTACTTGCATAAACCTTGTGAGGTCACTGTGGGGTTCTTATCCCAAGTCCATTCCTATGATGTAAACAATGACTAAAATGTGGAAAAGGTTAAGCAATGCTTTTAATGACCATTATGTGTTTCGATAAACCAAACAACATAAGTCACCTATGTGAGAGTGAAATGGAACCGTTTCAAGGAGACTTTTGGGGAATAGTTCTTTAAGCTCTTGCAGAACCAGGAGATGTCCAAGGCTATATGGACATAACCCTGAAAACCAAATTCTTGTTAGTGAGGTATTTGTGTGAGGTATGTCATCGCTTACACAAAATGCAGGACAATTCAAGGACATCACGTCTATTGGACAGCTAGTAAGGTAAACATATTTTCACAATGGAAGGTTCAAAGGGGACGCCTACCTATCCTATACAAATATCGAACCTAGAATATATCACCACATCGAGGCAATGTTTTTGAACCGTCAATTTTATTTATGTGGGAGTTGTTAGAAAAATTATATATATTGGTTGAATAATATTGATGCTAAGTCATGTCACTTGGTGAATATACATGATAATAATAAGTCGTGTCACTTGGTGAATAAACTTATTAATTTTTGGCTTAAAGTTGCATTCATTCAATCATATCTATTAACTTTTCAACAAATTTTTCCATCAAATGATCTAATCTTTCCATCTCCTATATAAAGGATAGATTTCCAAACATTTTCACAACTTTGAGAAATAAAAATTATCCACAAATCCATACATGTATAGAAAAACGTTTTTAGTCCCCGGTGATAGAGGAAGGTAAGATTGAGTACGATTGTTCACTGCAATTATGCTACTGTTGTGAACGTTAGTTGTTGTATCTTGGGAGATAGACGTCCAACGTTACTCAAACACCGAGGAGAGGACGAATCTGTCTTAAGGAAATTATTCATACAAGCCTCAACAAAAATTCTTTTGATTTTAACTATGTCCGATTTTAGGTTCTGTTTTTAATTTGTTGTTATTTATTTTTTCACGGTATTCTATTATACTTGGATTATTATTGCACCCATTTTTTCTAACAAAGATAAAGCAATTTAAACTAGATTTGATAAGCATGGTCTACCATTTAAAGGCATTTATCTTTTGAATATTGGCTTGGGGGCAACGAGGATTGTTTTGTGCTACAATTATTTCATGATGGTATCTTTAACTCACAAGATGAAAAAATGGTAGCTTTTGTTCCTTATCTCAAATTGATAGTAAAGGAAAAGGACTGGAAGATCAAATTTGTTTCTAAAGTATGCTTTTTGGGTTTGATTTCAGGTGCAGTGTTGCGAAATGGAAGAGAAATCCTTTTGCAGGTAAATGTTACAAATATGGATCACTATCTTTTATAGCAACATGAGGCTTTGCTGAGTACTTAAATGCTCTATGGTTTTCCATGTGCTGAATTGTACATTTATAATCTAAGATGTACTTCCTATGCTGTATTCGACTGATATCATTACTCATCGGGGAATGGTTTTATCTGTTTCGAAAGCAGAATATAGAATAGTTGCATGTAACAGCTAAGGGAAGAGATTTAAAGTTGATTAATTTATTCAACAGGGTTTTAACTGGGAGGCTCACAAATATGACTGGTGGAGAAACTTGGAAAAGAAGATTCCTGACATTGCAAAATCTGGGTTTACATCTGTATGGTTGCCACCAGCAACTAATTCCTTTTCACCAGAAGGTTAGAGAACATTTTCCATCAAAGCAAGAGCTAGTTCCTTATCAAGTATGCACATGTCTGATCAGGATATATATGTCCTATCCTATTGCAGGGTATCTTCCCCAAAACCTTTACTCAATTCTGGATATGGGTCCGAGCAGCTGCTGAAAGCTTTAGTCCAAAAGCTAAAGCAGTACAAAGTTAGAGCAATGGCTGACGTAGTAATCAATCATCGTATCGGAACTGCTCAAGGACACGGAGGAATGTATAACCGTTATGACGGAATTCCACTAGCATGGAGTGAACATGCTGTAACATCGTGTACCGGTGGATTGGTAATATAACAGTCTATTTTTGCACAGCCTCTTAGATTCTTATGTTATTATGCCTTACATGATATTTCCTGATGAAATAGTGGACTGGACGTATACTGTAATGTTAAATATTTTTTGACCTCAAATATATCTCTCGGGGTAACAGAAGCACCGGAGACAACTTCAATGGGGTGCCAAATATTGATCACAGCCAACATTTCGTTCGTAAGGATATCATAGGGTGGCTCAAGTGGTTACGCAGTGTTGGTTTTCAAGATTTTAGCTTCGATTTTGCGAGGGGTATTAACAGTGCTGCACTAGTAGATTTTGGTTGTCTCTATAATTTATTTGCTTTGCATCTCAGTATATTAATGTGGCTACAATGTTTCGCTTCAGTTACTCTGCAAAATATGTGAAAGAATATATTGAAGAAGCAAAGCCTATACTTTCTGTTGGGGAATATTGGGATTCTTGAAATTATAATGGATATGGATTAGACTATAACCAAGGTAATGCACTTGATCTGTTTTTCATATCTGAGATCTTCGGTAAAAGAAATCCGGCTTAGTTTTCATTGACAAATCTACCCATATATTTATCACCTAACTGGCTAAATATGAATGTTGTTGGCTTCCGGCATGTTATATCTTATTTCTTTACATTCACAACCTCCACTGCAGATAGGCGCCGTAGACAAAGGATCATTAATTGGATTGATGCCACAGGACAGCTTTTAACTGCATTTGACTTCACAACCAAGGGGATCCTTCGGGCATGATCCAAGACATAATATTACCATTTACCAAGAGAAAGAAACTATGTTTTAGCCTATTGCGGCACCGAAATCTCCTGATGTTTTTCATTCATTTGTTTTGATATTTACTTATTTGTAACTTTGCAGGAGGCTGTAAAAGGGCAACTCTGGCGTCTGCGTGACCCTCAAGGGAAGCGACCAGGTGTAATGGGATGGTGGCCCTCAAGGGCTGTCACATTAATCGATAACCATGACACAGGATCAACACAGGTACTACAAGTTGTGGTAATATTCAAAACCTGCATCTTCCCAATCTGGAATCTACTCACCCGCCAATTGTTTTATTCTTGCAGGCTCATTGGCCGTTCCCCTCAAATCATATTATGGAGGTACGAGTTTGATGCTTGGAGCAAAGGACACAAGACGACTCGCATCACAATTTTCCATGAACTAGTTGCTGTTATATGTATACGCGCATATATTTGACTCCATGTGCTCCTTCCTACAGGGTTAGGCATACATACTTACACATCCAGGAATACCAACAGTTTTCTACTATCACTTTTATGATTGGGGTGATTCCGTTCATGAACAAATTGTTAAATTGGTATGATACACAACTCAACCATGCATTAATTTCCATGTATTAGCTTGTTAGGTAATTGCCAAGCAAACATTTCTGCTTTTTAAAATTTCTGTGCGCATGCATGCAGATGAACATTCGAAGGTGTCAAGATATCCACAGCCGTTCATCTGTCAGGATCCTGGAGTCCCAAAACAACCTGTATTCTGCAATGATTGGAGACAAAGTATGCATGAAGATTGGGGATGGTTCCTGGTGTCCATCAAGCAGAGAGTGGACACTAGCAACCAGCGGACAAAGATATGCAGTGTGGCAAAAGCAATGATCCCTCTTGGTGCAAGGCATCCCACTCAGGCATGATGGCTACTCCATACATTTTAAAATATTAGATAAAAATTCTCATTCGAAAGTATTATATGTATCAGAAATTAACTACATTTACCATCAGTAAAATTATAGAGCACCTTTAATTAGTATTACATATTTGTTCCTGATGTTGACACATCTAGTCATACAAGCAATTTAGCAGTAAGACACAATGGAGGAACTAATACAAGCTTGAGAAAATAGCAGACAGTAAAAAATGCTGCTGATTGATAATGATCTATCCTGGTTGACTTGTAAGTGCTCTATCTTCCCGAATAAGGCTGATTAATATGAGTAAATTTTAACTGTTCTGGAAATAATTGCAGGAACTGAACATCATAAGTTAAAAAGTATGCAATATGATTAAAATGATTTATTAATATATATGCCTTCTCCCTGTATCAAACTTTATATAAATAAAAGCAAACACAATTGTAATATGAAGAAAAAATATGGCTGAAAACACAGACGGAGCTCTAGACAAGTTTTCAACGCCACAACAGTAGCAAAGAATTGGTAAGAGAATAAGAAATGAAAGTAATCATAAATATTCTGGTAAAAGAGAAGGCAAAGTTATGGAAGTTAGGTCCCATAGAATGTGAGAAAGTCAGAACTGTATTATGTCAGACAAATGATGCAGAACTTCACAATTAGCCTCCAGAAAGCACCGGCAAATGATAAGGAAACCCTGTATATATATAATATACATACATACGTATAGATAGATGGATAGATAATATGTATGCGTGTTTGCAGTATTTTGACCAACCTATAGATATGAGTTGTAGGTAGAGGCAGCTTTAAAATTGAGAATAGAGTCCGAGTCACATGGCAATTGAGCTGGAAAGTGACTCACCTGTATCATCAATCATATAACCATATAAATATATATATATATGGTCATGGCCACCATCATTCATGTTTGAAACTAAATGCATAAAGAAAATCTCCTTCCCCATTCACAACAAATCACACTATCTCTCTCACGTGACTTACACTGCATCAAAAATCTCTTTAACGTCTGCAATTTCTTTTATCTATGTTTGCAATCTCAAAAAACCTCTCTCTTTTTTACCATTTTCAATTACCCTTTCTTTTACCTTCCCAATCTGAATCATCACCTTATTTAGCTCTGGCCAATGTTTTACAATTCGAACTCAGCTCCATTTGTGGATAAACCTGCTACCCAGTGTCAGAAGATGCATGAGACTGCCAACTTTTGCCTACATATACTGCATACACGTACATGCATTTGTATATTATAGAATGTAAAGATTCTTATAAACAAAAAGTACAGCAACATGTTGAACAGAAAAAAGAAAAGAAGAAGAATGATGAGGTGCATGAGAAAGTATGAGAATTGAGAGGTGGTCCGCATGCATCAAAAGTGATTTGGAGGGATTTTAGCTTTGCTTTGCTACAGCCAATAATCAAAAGGATATCAAATTAAATAGTACTAGTATCAATAATTTCACTATTTATGATCTGGTTTTGTTGTCTCACTCTGGTGATCCAAATTATCATATATAAAGAATTTATGTTAATATTTAGTCTCGAATTAAATCAATTCAAACATGGGTTAAGAGAATATTCTCATTGTTGTGTTCCTCTTTGAGAAGCATAAAATGAAAATCCACTGAAATTGCTGGGAACAAAAGCGCATCAACTTTTGCTTTTCCAACAAAGCTTAGATTGAGGGCATTAAACCAAAGGAGAAAGGAAAGTTATTTATGCTTCTTGAATTCTAACGTCAAAATTTTGGCATTATATCCACTTTTCAATGCTTTGCATATGGCGTTTGAACCTTAATTACAATGACTAAAGGTCAAACCCATAACATCATAAAGTTATTAGCTTTTACTGAAATAATCTTAATCTTTTTCATGTTAATTTTTCACGTGAATTTACAAGTAATTTTTTAATATATAATATGATAATATTGCATAGTGAAATTTTATTAATTAATTTGGTACAATAATTTTAGTAACATGAAATTGATAACTTAATTATTTAAAATTACAATTCTTAATATAAATAAAAAATTTCAATTAGGTGTTATAAAAATGATAATTATACAATATATTGTTTTACATAATCAATAAGTTAGATAAAATTTTACTTACTAGTATGATTTGTTATCATTATTTAGTTTTACGTCGGAATAAATCATTAATTATTTTACAAATGCCTAAGCGTCGAAAAGTATAATTTTTGTCAATAATAAAAAATTTCGTTTGACATCATCTTCTCTCTTCTATACTCAAATTTTCTTCCCCTCTCTCCAAGTCGTAATTATGCAAAAAGTAAAATTATCGAAAGATTAAATCATCAAGTGTAATATACTTAAGAAATATATTTTTTAAAAAAATATTTACGTAGTTCAATTTTAGTAAATTTATATATATATGATAAATATACTACCTATTACACGGATAGAAATTTTTTTGGATAAATATTATACTGATAGAAATTGTCTGCTCTCAAACTATGTCATTTTTAGTGTTTTACTTTTAAAAAAGTAAGTTTAGGGTTTAAGGTTAGAGTTTATGGTTAAGGTTTAAAGAATTAAGAGAAAAGTGTATTTTTTTTAGAGTGTAAAGTTTAAGATTTAAAATGTAAAATTTAAGGTTAAGATTTAAAATTTAATTTTTTAATATTTTTAAGTATGAGAGGTGGAAAAGAGCATGATTAGAGACGAGCTATTTTTGTTCATATTAGACCAGCAGGTCAAATGTGAAAGCAGCTGCAAAAGGGGGAAATCAGTCGTATTATAATGGTATCAAGAGATTGACCTGTGGTTTTATCATTTAATCGCATCGTTAACCAGTTTTGATAGCCTAATAGGTCAAAAAGGAAATGCGGGGTTTGAGCTTTAAAGCTTCTTCTACAGGGTGTGAGACCTAACCTAGGATTCCACCGCTCTTCGTGTTGTAATTTTGTTGGACCCATGAATTTGGAAACTTGAAAAGTTGCCTCCCTTCGCCTTCCATCATCAGCTTTGCTTGAAAACTGCACAATTCGGCTAAAGAAACCATTGAAAAGTGAAAGTCACCTCACCATACAAGCAAATATCCATAAATACGTGATAATGAAAGAGACATCATAGATATAAACGTTATACATAAAATAATGCCCCGATAAAGTGAATACAACCATAAAAATGGATACATCATAGTGTCATGTCATTAAAACTAGTGATTATTATGCTTATAGCTTCAATTCAATCTCCTATAGGTGAAAAAGGTCGTTGCCTGAATCACTGATCAGCTTCTCCAGTGTCCAGCCTCTAAAGGATGGAACGGTTAGGAAGTAGGAATAGGATCATAAAGTTGTAGGCAAACAAAGCCGGTCTAGTTTTGTCATTATTTGATTAGACTGTATAACCAAGAAATCTCTTAAGCTTAAGTAACCTGAAGGGAGGGGGGTTGGGTTTTTCACTAGTAAGGAGGGAAGATAGAGAAGAAGAGAATAACTATGATGATGATCCTTCTAAATATGCTCCTGACTCTCCTCCTCAACCTGATTATTACTCTCTCTCTTTTTAATATTTTTCAGTCAGAAACCTCCCCCCTCTCCTCTTTAAATAGGAGAACCTATCAACCCTAACTCAAATCTCCTGCTTCCCTTTTCCTCCACAAGGAAAGTTTCCTGTGCTTTCATGGGGGGTTTGGCAAAGGGACCCTTACAGAGTTCATTGGCATTCTGTCCACCTCGCATCATAGAACAAGCCTTTTTTTCCTTCTATGATCTTTCATGGAGGTGGGCATACTGCCAACTGCGCTCTGTTGGCTTCTCTTTGTAAAACCCTTGTGATGAATAATGAATTTCTTCCCTTGGAAAAGGATCCAGTTAAGTTACCATGCAATGTATAGACTATGATTGTGTACCTTCTTCCATATATATATAACTCTTTTGTATGCTATTTTATCTTGCAAAAAAGATTGTAGAGAAAATAATAATGTATACTTCGATCATTCTTCTGGGTTTTGCAGATTTTTTGATTGCAGCAGTTATGTACCGACTCCAGAGGTGTAAACGTAGGGAGGTGAGCAGCATGCACAAACCTTCAATCTATTTCTTCTTTGTCTTTTCAGATCTCCTTTGAGGCCTTGCCTATTTTTTCAGTTCTCTACTACTTTCCCCCCTCTTTTATCCTCTTTCTCTTCCTATGCTTTGCCCGTTTTTGAAATGCCTTGTTTTGTTCTTGCTATTTGCAGTTGAGATATCTAGGGTTTTATCATCCTCTTTTGTTTGTATGTATCCGAGTCAGTATGATCCACGATTAGAATATAGAAGCATGAATTGATATTAAAAAAAAAACCCAGTAAAGCCTAGCGTAATTATCATCAAAATCCACAGGACAGGAATAAGAAGATTTTGTCAGAGTTTTCATGACACCCAAATGATGACTCTAGAACTTGAGCTATTTCGTTTATTGAAATAGCTTTGCCTGTGCATTAATAATCATTCCGAATAATTAATTATCAGATTAAGAAAATAAGATTATTTATGTCCATGGCCTCATGCATACACAATGTCAGTTATTTACTTCACTAGGTAGCCTCATAATTAAAATATTTGAAATTTTACATTCTAAGATGCTATGAAATTTTAATTCTAATATAATGGTGTTTTTATTCTTATTTCTAAAAATACAGTTATTTATCAAAGTAAGCATAAAATAACCCAAACCAGTCCTTAATTTTTTTATAATGTTTTGATTCTACTTTTAAACTGGGTATTTATCAACACAAGATGATTATACAAGGGACTTATTTCTTGTTGAAAGGCTGAAGCCACTTATTATGTTAAAAAAAAAAAGAAGCTGATGCCACTTATATTGTGGGAGAGGCCTCCCTTCAAATTTTTAGGTTCAACTACATACAACTTAGGTCCCTAATAGTTTTGAAACTATATAAATTAGGTTCTAATTTTTATTCTTTAGATTTAATTACTACTTAGGTCCCTATTAGTTTTGAAAATAGATAAATTAACTTTACCCCATTGTTTAAAATACTTTCCAAGTCTCTACCAGTTTTGAAATTAGGCAAAATAAGCAATATCCTCATTGTTTTTGACTGAATAATTTTAGATTTCTGTCAATTTCGAAATTAAACAAATTAAATTCTAACCTTCAATTTTCAAAATTTTGCCTAAATATTAAATCTTAACCCTTATATGTTGTTGGTTATATATAGTCCCTAATCTTCAATCCTGTTATTTGTTCATACCTGTTTTGTTAGTTTTTACATTTGAGAATCTTTGGGGCTTATTACAAATCTAATCGGTTCTCGCTGATGTATGAATTGGTTTAATTTTCCGTGACTAAAAAAGTATGATTTTATGAGAGTCTGTAAGAAATCATAATCAATTTTGATCTCATAGTTTTTGTTTTGTTTATCATATTTTTTTTTATATATTGTATTAGCATCTGGATTCATATAATAAAACTTGTATTTTAATTTTCTAAAAGCTATGAAGTGTTTTAAATTTGATGATAGGTAAGAAAGGATAACTAAAGTCTCTACAAAATTCAACTTGGTTGTGAAATAGGACGATCTAAGCTTAAATTAATCTCTCATATGTGTCAGACATCGATGCTTAACTTATTAAGATATTTCTTTTCTTAACATGTCTTAAAGACCTAGCAATGAGTTAAACTGAGATCAAAGACAATCTAATTGGGTTTTACTTTGGATTAAAGTAGACTTCTTTTTTTTTTAGCAAAATACTGATTTTATTGATAATAGAGATAGTACAATACATACTCTAATAAACAAAGAATCTTGAAATAATAACCAAGAAAATCCATAAAACAACAAAATAAAACCTGAAATTTTAATAGGGCATGAATTTTTTTAAAAAAAAAACATATCTTCTCGTAATTTCTTCATCAATGTTTATAAAATTCAGTACTATGGCTTAAATTCGGAGTGATTATTGTAAAGAGTTCAAATAACAAAACTATCTCCAAAAATAAAAAGAGTTTAGAAAACAGAACTACCTCCAAAAATAAAAACTGATGAAATATTTTTTTACCAAAAAATTTAACAATTTTGTACAAAAGTTTGTCACAAATCTAATTACATCAAGGTTTCGTAAAATTATTATTTAAGTACGGCATATTGCTAACCATCCTAAGTATGTATTATATTATTTTCTCTTCAATCATTAATGTACCAAAGCGATAGACAAACAACATGTCAAAACAACAGACACAAATAAAAAACATAAAAAAAAAACCAGGGGCACTAAGGTTGTCTTAGTTGTCGGAAAGAAAATTAAGACGATAAAACCACCAAAACACTTATAAAATTTACTGCCAAGCACTAGCCTAAAAATTTATGTAAACCGTCGCACGATGTGATATATTTTTAAGAAAAAGAATATTAAAGTAGATTTTATTTGATTAAATGTCACATCAATATTCATTAAAATTTAATTATTTATTAAAAGCTTAAGGGTATAAGAAACTTTTAAAAAAATTAATTAAACCTCTAATTTTTTTTTACACTCAATTAAATATTTGAATCAAGAAATTAAATTAATTAAGTTTTTTAACTAATTTTGACCATTAAATCTTGACAGTTTTTTTCTTTAGATATTAACTGCACATAATATACTACAACTCTATCATGTTGTATTTACAAAAAAATTTAAAAGTATTATTTTATAAATTTTATAAGTTTTTTAATATTTTTAGAGCATTTATAGAATTTTTAAATAAAATAAAAAAATTAAAAACTGTCAAGTGAAAATATTGTGACACGACGCACTGCAACAGTAGATCGAACAAAATTGTTTAGATTTAATGGTCAAAATTGGTCAAAGGGTTTATTTAATTTAATTTATTGGTTTAAGGGTTTAGTTGATTAAATTTTATGGTTCAAGGGCTTAATTGGGTGTAAAAAAATTTAAGGGCTTAATTATTTTTTTCAAAAGTTCAAAGTTTTCTTACACCCTTAAACTTTGATTAAAATATAAAAAAAATTATTTAGAAGGTCAGAGAGTTGGTTTTTAAAAGAAAATTTTATTAGATGGATCAGGCTCACCACGTCATTTTTAGTCTCATATAATCATAATTTTTTATCTCATTTCTTTTTGTAATCACTCATTTTTGTCCGGGTTTTAGTATTATTGTAATAGTAATATTATTAATATAAAATTAATAAAAAATAATAAATAAAATAAAAAATAATTAAAAAAAATTATGTGGTATTTGGGTGGTCTACGTCACCCCTTTCAACCATCCAATTGCCTATATAAAGGCATGGGGGTGGGGGCAATTGAAATTGAAATTGAAGAGAATCGGCAGTGGTGGCTGGCCGAATAAGAGAGCAGTGCTCTCGGCTAGCCCAGGGCCAAGGGGCAGTCCCTTCGGTCCTAACCTGTTCGATCGGAGTCCTATTTTGGGTCCGATCTAGTTAATTTTTTGGAGAGGTGGGTTCAGTCGGGGTTCGTCATTCGAACTCTTAGTTAGGTATATTTTCTTTCCTTTTTTATTTATGTTGTCATTTTTATGATTTAATGAAGTAGTAGTTAATTTAAAATTATGTTTTTAGTTTGTATGTTTATTTATGTTTTAGATTAGTATTTATTATGTTTTAAATTTATGTTTTATATTAATATTTTATTTATGTTAGATTTGTTTTTATTTATGAGTTAGATTAATATTTATGTATGTATGTTTTAGATTAGTATTTTATTTATGTTAGATCTGTTTTTATTTATGAGTTAGATTAATAGTTATATATGTATGTTTTAGATTAGTATTTTATTTATGTTATATTAGTATTTTATTATGTTATTATGTTATTTATATTTTTATCGCAATGTATTTATTTATATTTGCCATGTTTTTAAGTTTGCATAATGGACATATATTTTGTCAATGCGGTGCCCTTTTATTCGAGCGTAAACAGGGCTAGTATCAGGCGAAGTAATAGTGGTTGGGCGTTTACTCTCGGATAAAGGGGCCTTTAAAATTTACTCGCACATATAACCAAATTTTAATTTAATCGTCACTTTAATACAGAAAGTTTAATATTAATAAAGCGGTAATTATTAAAGTACCAATTTTGGGCGGTGTGGGGTGCTAATCATTTCCCATCCGTAACCGACTCCCGAACTCATCAATTTTAAATCTCTGGTTTTTTACGGTGTCCGGCCTACCTAAATGGCCGGTGGCGACTCTATTTTTAAATAAAACACGGGTTTTATAAAACTCCACGCGAAAGACAATATTTTCAAAAAAACAACAAAAACCACATCTTTTTTTAGCGAGACGAGACATCGCTACACTTTTATCAAGGTGAATTTTCACCTCTTTTTTACGTGTCATTAAAGAGTGGTAATTATATTAATTACTTAGAGATTACGCTGAAATAGATGAATTTCATTTGATGAACCATGAATAACGTGGTAAACCGAGTACAATAATTTCTCATTTAAAAGTTAGGAAATCCTAGTAAAACAACGGCTCTCAAGATTTGTCACTTAACAATCAATATTTTTTTTATATTGTAACATACAATAAAAAACAAATATTGAGATTTTTTTAAAGCAAGGTCTGAGTATAGATGGGCCAAGACCTCCTTTGCCCAAAACCTACTAATGGCCCATTTTTATTTTTGTAATTTTTTTTAAACTCGATTGCTTGCCTTGCTTCACTAACTCCTACACAGAAAAAGAAAACACAAATGAAATTTAAGTTTTTCGATTTAAGTATAATTAGAAATTTGAATTTTGACAAACTAAATTGAGAAATTTATTTTATTATAAAATTTTTAGTATTCGATCTAATTAGTCAATTACGAATAAGATATTAATGATTATAAAAAATTGTATTAGAGGAAAATCAAGGATTGAGGAAGGAATAGAAATCCTTTTACCTTTTTTAGTGTCCCTATATATATTTTCCACCAAAAATTAAGTTTAACGTTTAGTGTTTAAGGTTAGGGTTTAGGGGATTTGAGGTAGATTATATTTTTAAAGGGTAGAGTTTAGAATTAAAAATTAAAAATTAAAGCTTAAATTTAATTTTTTTTTTATATTAGAACATAAAAAGATGCCGAAAATGGCATATAACTTCTGTCCTTAAGGGGGGAGACATTGATTTATTTGAGAGATTTGTTCTACCACTAAAAACATAAGAGAAGTTTAAAATTGGAGAAGGATTTTGATCAACCGTATTGTTAAATACATGTTTTTCTTCTAAATGTGTAAAATAGTGTTCAACGGAAAATAAATAAATACGTTAAGACGTACATATCATGCGATCTAAGGATGGCAATTCAGTTCGAATTCGATCAGAAAGAATTTATTCAATTCATATTTGATTGAAAAAATTTGAATCTGAATTCGAAAGTAATATTCAAATTCTAATAGGAAATGAATTGGATATGGATCATGCAGAATCCAATCTGAATCCGAATTTGAGCCAAATCTATGTTCGATCTGAATCCGACACATCCGATCTATATCCGAGTCCGAATCAAAACATTTATGACTTTTAATTTCTTAAAATAAAATACCATGTATAATATTTACATTAAAACAATAAGACAACATAAATAAAGTAAAAAAGTTAAACTAAATACATTAAAAGAAACATATATATATATATGGAAAAAAAATTTGATGTGTAAACTTTAGTTTACACGTGTCTTTTAGTTTTAGGGGTTATGGTTTTAGTTTAGGGTTTAAGGTATAGGGGTTTATGTTGTATGGTTTAGAATTTATGGTTAGTGTTTAGAATTTAGGGTTTAGGTTTAGAGTGTGGGGTTTAATTTTTTAGGGTTAGGGTTAGGAATTTAAGATTTAGGTTTTTATAGTGTAAATACACACGCTTGTGTAAAATCAATTTTACACAGCCTTTGTATCAATGTTTTACCCTATATATATTGGGCGAGAACATAAATGTATATATTAGGTAATTTGAAATAATAAAAACAAAATTAACTTATATATATTTATATTAAAAGTGATAATAAAAATATAAATGTCTTAAAAATACAAGTTAAATAATAATATTTACTATAATTTATATATATATATATTAATTAACATTAATATAGTGTAATGTATCTTTTTATACCATGTGCATATATATATATATATGAAAAAAACAAATGTAAGATAAAATTATAGATAAACAAACAATAAAATAAATACAATGGAGAAACAAATAAATATAAAAATCAATGAATTATCAAAAATTTAAAAAATTAGTGAATGAAATAATAAATGACGTGAAATTACAAGATAAAGTTATGATATGTTAGGCTAAAATTATGAATTAAAATAGAAAGCAAATTAAAAGCATAAATAATAAACAAAAAAATTAAATGTAGTCAACAAACAAGGACAAAAAATAAATAAGTGCATATAATTAAATGACAAATCAAAAATGCAAGAAATTAAATACACAAAATTATGGACTAGTTTGCATTAAAATAAAATTATTAGAAGGCCAAGACACAATATACCCTAAAGACGCTAAAATTCGCGGATCTACCCCTCAGACTTGAGTCAACACTAAGAATGACAATTTAATCCGAATTCGATCTGAAAATTCGATCCAAAAACAATCTGATCTAAATTCGGTTGAAAAAAATCCGAATTCAAATCCAAAAAAAATATTTGAGTCCGATTGTAACACATTCATACTTAAATTTTATACAATTCGATCCAAGTCCGATCTATTGTCATCCCTAATACGATCCCATATTATTTTAAAAAACATGTGTAATTACTCAATCTAATTAAAAGAAAAGTAGAACTCAATAAATAATATCAGTAAAAAAAGATAATATTTAATTTAAAATATTTGAATTTAAATAACTTTATTCGATATGTATTAAAAGAATTTAATAATTTATTTAAAAAATTGACAATGACAGTTGAATTTTATTAAAAAATTATAAAAGATATTACAAATACAACATATTTAGAAGAGAGAATAATGAGAACTAGCTTACTAAAATCTCATACAAAAGCTTAAAAGTACAAAAAAAAATTAAATGCTTACATAAAAATTAATATACCGTTAAAATTTACAAATTTTTTTAAATTTTCTTGTCTCTATTCAAACAAAACACGATCCAAAAGAAAAAATTTCTGCCTACCCAACATTTATACATCCGCATTTCCACTTACCTAACATTTATTGATTTATAATAGAGATTAAATTAAATCTTAAAAGAAAAAACGCATAGAAATTTTGACCTTAAAAGAATATTGAATTGTTCCGCGACGTTCGTGTGGCAAAAATAATAGTTTCTTTCTTCCACGTTTTATACAAGAAAATAATTATTTCTTCCGATTCACTCGCTCAACCAACCAGCTGCTGTCCAAATTCATCCTCTATAATATAAATATATAGATAGATCAGATTCATTTGACCCCTTCAATTGCATTGACCCATCACCTTAGTAGCTTGCAACCCAATCTGTTAGCTATCAAATAATCATCTTTGAGAAGCGCCCATGGCTCATAATTCTGCTTGCAACCCGGACCTCGTTCTTGCTCATAAGTTCAGCGAGGTATCTCTTTCCTCTTCAATGGAATTTCCAAGTTCTAGACTTCATGTACTTCTGTTATCTGACAGTTACCCTAATTTTATTTGCAGAAAACATTTACTTACACAGAGAGGTAGGTATAGGGTAGCTTTTTTTTTATCTGATATGT